>ML782603.1:102256-113755 GCA_009831015.1 Picea engelmannii | reverse complement strand
TTATTATATCTAACTACCCATTTATTATATCTAACTACCATAGTGGGTCTTATTTAATAATATAGTGGACCTAGTCCACCTTACATTGAATGACCTCCATTATTATCACTATGGGCCCTCTGGGCCCCCCCACTACCTCTCTAGCTACCTTACAGTTCAACTGATCCAGGTGGCACCATTAGGAGACCTCCACGTCCCAGAAGGCAGAGTTGATCAAGGCTGTCCCCAGTCCCAAGAAAGAAGTTATTGTGGTTGTTGCTGGTGGTTGAGCATCATCTTCGCCATAAAAGGAAAGTCCAGCAAAGGACTAAAGCTGGTCGATTCATCTACAGCAGGACAGTCCGAAATTTGATAGCGTCTATCATAGGTGCACGATCGGCAGGAGTCTGCATGCACAAACTATCAGAAGACATGCAGATGTAATGTTTTTAATGCAGCGTCTTGTTTTTGCTACTGTTGTTGTTTTGAGTATATGAAGGCGTTTTCGCCATTTTTGCAGGATGAAGGGTTGATCAAGTCTCCTGATTGTAAAGTTTTGATGAAGCGTTGGTCGCTCTGGTTATGTATTGGCATTTGAAACTTCTTACTTTATGGATGTCAGCCTCTTTCCATCTCTTTGTTTACACTGTGTTAGAACAACTCGAAATTGGAGGATCCAGTTGAGTTGAGTTATTATAGGATGATGTAGGTTGGATCACTGTAATAGTCGCAAGGTTTCTAATCAGTTCTTGTGCTTTCTCAATGCTGAATGGCTCAGAATTGGAGGATCCAATCGAGCCACCTTTCAGTTCTTTGAAACTCGGGGTCAAAAGGATCTTGGTTTCTGAGTTTTTCCTCCTCAAGTTGCCGAAGGCCTGTTGTCTGAGGTAGTCTTTCTCACCCTTCTTGCAAGTCTTCCATCTACCACCCTTTAATCAACTTACTAACGGAAGTTGGATCAAGACCTCCCTTGTTTTCTACATACCAGACTCGGCCATCCTGAGTCAAAGCTGCTTTCCTGGGTCTCTTTCCATTCGATCACCCCCTTTTAATTAAATCGTGACATAAAACTGATGGGCGTCAGGCTCTGCTCCTGCTGCAATCCAGGAGTGACTTTTGATGCTAACAGACTCCATTGTCAATACTCCTTTGTTATATAGAAGTATCTTAATAGAAGTATACAACGATCAGATGTACCTTCCTCGAGGTCCGCATCGAAACT
This sequence comes from Picea engelmannii, assembly GCA_009831015.1. NCBI lineage: Eukaryota > Viridiplantae > Streptophyta > Pinopsida > Pinales > Pinaceae > Picea > Picea engelmannii. The sequence goes on along the minus strand of ML782603.1, from coordinate 112,554 downwards.
TTTTCTCTACTGTGTTGTACGACTTCGCTGTGTCGACTGCAAATTCTATTATGAAACCTGCCACAATACTGTCAAGCCAAAAATATACTGCATAGGTGAACTTGTTGTTCACCTACTGTAACTGCTCAATCTCTACTAGGGTCCAATTAAGCTGTCGAATCTGGTTTTTTGCGTGGTTATCCTTCAACCTTAGTATCCACTCCTGCAATATATGTGGAAAATCATAGAAAAAGACTTCATGTAAATCAGTAAACATATATTTCTAAAGATATTTGTGAGGTGTTAGTCTAGGGTTTTTGTTGTCTTTCTGTGCAAACTCTAGCTCTTTTGTTCTTGACCAGCTTTCAATCTCTTCTTTTGTGGGATTCCACAGTCTCAAAATCCCCTTCTAATGGCTCATTGTAACACACCCACGACGGGGAAAAGGAAAATAACAACATATTAAATTTCTTCCTCCTTATAGGAACAAATCCTCTTACTCTCTACGAGTTCTAATTTGGAAATTCCAGGACTCAGCCCGAGCCTTCGGTCAAGATTCTCTGAGTCTAAATCAAATGAGACTTTGAGACCATGATAGTCTCACCTCTTAAATCATACATAGGCCCTTTCAACCTCTGTTGTAGGTCTTATGATACACGTGACCTTCTCCTTCACACTTCAGTGAAGGCCTAGAGTTGGCGTTAGCCCCTTTTCTCTTGGCCTCTCCTCAGATGTGACCTTCGTGATGACCATGCGATTGTGGGCATGACAACAAATAGTTTGGCATCAAACTACTTTTGGGCCCACAATCATCCTCAAGTCTCCTCGTGTCCTCCTAACGAAACCACGGTTTGAATTGCAGCCCACCCTCGATATTTTAAACTTTGTGCAACTCCAGTCCCCGCAATGCTATGGGATCATCAATCTCGTGAACTTGACGATACTGTCTGAATCAACTGTTCAGATATGCGCCTCTCAAATCTACAAACCATATTTGTCCCTCCTAGATCAACGAATGTGATCTCTTCGCGATTCCGGACTTCGGGGTTTTGAAATCTCAAACCCTGCTTCTTCGATACTTCAAAATTTTGGAGCTAATGATCTATGTACACCTATCCTTCTCGATCAATAGTCTTGCTTCCACTTTGGGTGTTTGACCATTTAACCCAAATCAATGGTCCTCCAACCCTCTTCTCGATCGACGATCAAGATCTCCTTCAGGTTTCAGACTTCTGAGATCTCAAATCTCATACCTTTTTCCCAATGACTTTTATCCAAAGGCTACAATCCTCTGATGTGTGTCCTCCTAATCTGACGATCGAGGATTACTTTGAGCCTTCACCCGGAGCTCACATATTTATGCCACATGTCCTCCAAATCCAATGGCTATGAATTCACTTCAGGAATTTACCCGGAGTTCATGGAATCATGCTATGTCTCCCTTAGATCTGTTGGTCCAGGTTCACTTCAGGTCTTCGGGCCTTCGGGTTTTGAAAATATCAGTTCTCAAACTGAAACCCCACTACAATCTTCCTGGAGCTCTCGATCTATTTACAAGTGTCTCCGTGCCAATCGACGACTCATGACTCTTTGTCTCTTCAGGCTTCGGGTGTTTCAACACTTCGACCTTCACCTTCCTCTGAATCTTTTGACATGTCGACACGTGTCCTCCTGGATCCAATGGTCCATATTTTCTTTGGCCCTTCTGCTTTCTGTGCTTCGGGAATCTAAAGTTTCAAACTTGCCTCCTCTCGAGCTGATTCCTCTGGAGTCCATGATCTGTTTCCATGTGTCCCTCTTGATGATGGATGGTCCCAAACTACTTCGGAACTTTGGTAAGTCCTCTTCTCTTATGTGTGTAAGGTACTAAGGTTCGTGTACCTTGCTTAGATCAGACGGCTTTCAAAAATCTACGATGTGATCCAATGACCACTGTCGCTCCTCCTCCTAGGTTTCTGACTTACTCTGACTTAGAAGGTTTTCTAGGTGCTCAAAGGATTCAACCTTTCCTCCTCCTATGGGACCGTCTCCTGGATTTCATCTGCGCTCATGAAAGCGATATCTCTTCTGAGCTTGATCTCTTTGAAGGTTTTCTCTATCCCATGTGCTCCTTTCATTTCAGGGATCACTTCAAACTCAAATCGAAGGTCAATGGCAATCGACGATTCACAAGAATTGCGGGGTCCCAACATGCGGGTTCTTTACTAGGGAGTTTGACCTCCGTAGTCTGGAAAGTGATCGCTTGATTCTAGTCTAACCAGGATCGTTGATCCTCCAGCCTGTCGAGATCAACGACAAGGGTGAATTGTGGGCCACAAACTAGCGCGTCCGCTATTTTGACCTTCGCACTCTGCAGTGATTCGCCACCCTCGATCTCCGTTCATAGATCGACGATGCATATCAATTGCAGGGTTTAACTGGACCTCCATACAACTTGACATCTCGGAGCCTCGAGCTCCAAAGTTCCTAGACCCAGGTCACGTGGATATTCATAAAACTCTGGGGCTATGATCCCCGCTCTTAGTCGGTGTTTTTGGTTAAGGAAATAAGCACAAGTTCAGAGTCTCATAGAATATTGGTCTGAAGGGAACATCTTCCCAAATCGCAGAGCTTTAAGCTCTGAATCAAGGCAAGGTAACTTGTGAGGTTACCAAATTGGTAAATATGCCAAGAGGCTAGCTTTGACTCCGGAACGATGATGTAAATTCATGGGGAAAGCGCCTTCAAGTGATTGAACTAGGGCATATGGAAATCTAAGAATAATTATAGGTTCTCAAGGAAATGAATGCATACTCATAACTTAATCATTTAATAAAGATAAGGAAACCTTTATAGACATGCAAATACTCACATGCATCCATTGTTTACAATTCAAAAAATAAGGCAAGAAAACACTTATCATAACCATAGAGTGTGATGCGACTGCTGAAAGGGGTGCTCGTTTCCACCCAACCATAGGCTCAGTCACTCCCAATGGATTTATCACTGGCCACCCCCGAGCTTAATCCACGATGCTTTGAGATTCAATCTCTTACTTCCAGCTCAACGAAAGTTAGGGATGAAGGTTACTCTCCTTCTCCAAATATAGAAAATAGATAAGGATGAAGGTTACTCTCCTTCTCCTGTTTCAATCTCTAATTTTTGTGATTAGAACTCATTGTTCCTCTATCAGTCCTTCCTTGGACCCAAGAAATTCCTCTGTCATCTCTGCATTTTTTTCTTCACAAGTGTCCCTCTGTCCACCACACTTCCTTTCTTGCCTCCCTCAGTAAGATTGTGTGTGGTGCGAATTTTCCAGTCCGTGGTCAGGTCTGGAAGCCTTATCGATGGGAAGTTTGCCCCATCCCTCATTAACTCTTAAGGAGGCCTTTCGACCTACCAGCATGACAGGAATTCATTCTTGGTCAGAGGGATGTTCTGATCTGATAAAATTAATTCCAGCATGGTACTGGTTCAGTGGAGGTTAACGCAACCATTCCTGGTCCCCTCCACCACCTTTCACAACATTTTGTGGTCTCTCTCTTAGCACATCCCCTCTTTCGGTAGTCATGCAACACGTCACCATTTTCTATTAAAAATAATCAGAATTTACATTCATCAACCTTCTACACAAGGTCCATCAAATCAAACATTCACACTTTTAAGTTTGCCATAGTTCCTCAGCCCATATAGTTATATTTACAGACTGGGCGAAACAGGGTGTTACAATCAACATGATATATATGTACAGAAGTAAACAAAATCGAATATGCGTGTATCATGGCATCTTCCATTTCCCACATAGCCTCATCTGGGCCAAAGTGTTTCCATTGCACCTTAACCTGTGCAATGGTTCGGTTCCTAAGTATGGTTTCCTTCCTGTCTAATATGCATTGGGGTTTTGGCAGGAATTATCCCTCCGGCTCCACCTAGATCACAGACCAGTCAATTATATGATTAGCATCATGTACATATTTCTTCAGTAATGAAACATGAAAAACATTATGTGCCTTTACTGTGGGAGGAAGTGCTAACCTATAGGCTACATGCCCCACTCTATCTAAGACTTCAAAGGGTCCACAATATCGAGGTTCCAACTTGGCACAGGCTCCCATTCTCGAGGAACTCTTCCTAGGTCTAACTCTGAGATAGACATGGTCTTCAGTATTGAACTCTCTGGGAGTTCTCTTTCTGTCGGCATAACATTTTTGTCTATCCTGAGCAATCTTTATATTTTGTATTATATGAACCACTTGTTGTTCCATTTATTTCAACATGTCGGGTCCAATTGTAATTCTGTCCACTGGATTACTCCAGCTTATTGGAATCTTTCACTGTCTACCATAGAGGACTTCAAAAGGGCTCATATTCAAGGATTCTTGATAACCGTTGTTGTAGGCAAACTCTACCAATGGTAGGTAGTCTTCCCACTTCTTAGGCTGATGCATTACATGCATCCTTAGCATGTATTCTACTATTTGGTTCACTCTTTTTGTTTGTCCATCAGTTTGAGGGTGGTAGGTTGTGTTGAACAACAAATTAGTCTCAAAACCAACCATTAGGGATTTCCAAAAGTTTGAAGTAAACTTGGTATCTCGGTTAGATACAATTTCCTTGGGCACTCCATGCAGTCTAAATATCTCCTTCATGAAGATGTTGGCAATATCTATGGCCTTGCAAGTTGATTTGGCAGGAATGAAATGAGTGGATTTAATCAGTTTGTCCAACATTGCCATGATGGCATCATTTTGCTTGGTCGACTTTGGTAATCTGGTGATGAAATTCATGGAGATGTTTTCCCATTTCCATTCTAGGATTGGTAGGGGTTGTAATAATCCTGTTTCATGCCGATGCTCTCCCTTAACTTGTTGGAATTCTAGGCACTTATCTAGATAGTTAGTTATGTCTTTCTTCAACCCAGGCCAATATAATTGTTTCCTAGTGGCCGTGATCATCTTTGGATATCCTGGGTGACCAGTATATGGTCTCTTATGTAGTTCATCAATTATGAACCTCTTTAAGTCATCACAGTTTGGAATATGCAATCTATTCCTGTAAGTCGACAACCCTTCCTAGAGCATCTAGTAGCCTTCATACTTCATTCCTGTAGGCTATTGTCTTAGGTATGAGGTCACGGTCTTGAAGAATGCATATGTCTCTTGTGCATTTCTGACTCTTTCCCTGACGTTCATTTCACAGGCACTTATTGCTTCTAGATGAATCATTTTTATACTCCTGCTAAGGGCATAGACCATCCTACTTTCCTTTCCTTTTATGTGTTTGATTTCAAAATTGAATTCACTTAGGAGATCCATCCACCTATCTTTCCTGGCATTGAGTTTTGGTTGATCAAACAAGTGTCTCAATCCACAATGATTTATCATAATCACAAATCTTCTACCCAGGAGGTAGTGCCTCCACATTTTTAAAGCATGTACTATGGCAATCAATTCTAGGTCATGGGTCACATAATTGATCCCATGCTCATTTAATTTCCTAGACATGTAGAAAATTACACGTCCCTCTTGCATAAGGACTCCTTCGAGTCCTTCCTTGCAGGCATCTGTACACATAAGGAAATCATTATATGGGTCTGCAATCTTTAGCATGGGTGCATAGGACAGGAGGTATTTCAGTTCCTGAAATCTTTCTTCACATGTCGATGTCCAAATGAATTTAATCCCCTTTTTCTTAAGGGTAGTGATTGGACAACAAATCTTGGAAAATCCTTTTATGAACCTTCTATAGTATCCCACTAAGCCCATGAAGGATCTAATATCAGATACATCTTTTGGGGTAGGTCATTCCATAATAGATCTGATCTTGTCAGGGTCTACTGCCACTCCTTCCTTAGAAATGACATGGCCTAGGTAATGGACTTTATTCTGAAAGAAGTCGCACTTGCTAAACTTAGTGTAGAGTTGATGCTCTCTTAGTGCTTGAAGTACGAGTCTAAGATGTTCTTCATGATCCTCCCTGTTCTTGGAGTAGATTAGGATATCATCAATGAAAACCAATACAAATTTGTCCAGAAATTCGCTAAGTACATTATTCATCAAGCACATAAAAGTGGCGGGGGCATTGGTTAACCCAAACAACACCACCACAAATTCATAGTGACCATACCTCGTCCTGAAGGTTGTTTTGTGGATGTCTTCATCCTTAATCCAGACTTGATGGTATCCAGAACTTAGGTCGATCTTCAAGAAGATGGATGCACCTCCCAATTGGTTGAACAGGTCATCGATTCTTGGTAAGGGGTACTTGTTCTTTATGATTGTTTTATTGAGTTGTATGTAATCTATACATAGTCGGAGTGTGCCATCTTTCTTTTTCACAAATAGGACGGGCACTCCCTGTTATCGCACAGTTTGTAGGATAGGTTAAGTAGCTTGAAGGAAAGAGTCAAACTGGCGTAACAGGAGCTTCCCCACCCACTGTCACCTCGATGGGGGGCTCTTTCTATTCATGGTGGCTAATCCCAAGGGAGATGTCCCTAGGTAATCTGGGGTACTGAAAGGAAAAGAGTCGGGAGATTAAGGCTCAAAGGTTAAGGTAGATTTTCCTTTCACAGATTGCTGCCAAGAGATAGTCAAAGAGAAGGTATTCCACTGAAAAGGCACCTGTTTGCGAGACAAGGCAATAATAAAACTAAAACGTGCAAATAGTGGTTAGTACTTCAATTGTCAATGACTATCAATATAAAATACACATGAGCATAAATAAAAGTAATTATTGACGAAGTCAATGATTACAATAAAAGCTATGGCTTCTAATATTACTTCTTCAATAAATACCAAATGATAGAGCATTCAATGTAAATAACCAATCCTACAAACTGCGCGATAACATTTTGGTGCCGTTGTTGGGAAACACTGAGTCAACCTTCCTCAAACGACAAACCTTTGGTAAGACTTGCCTCAGAAGTCCTTTCTTACAATCTTACCTGGCGACTCCACTACTTTCTTTTCCCCCTATTCTTTGGTAGTTTCAGGGAAACTATCTGGCAACTCCACAAACCAAAAGGAGGTTCAATAACCCTCCTCTAGCTTTCAAAAGGAAGCCTCCGACTAATTCACCTGTTGTCAAGTCACATTTTGGAAAGAGACTTCCTTTAAACATGTCTACTTCTCAGACTGGTACTACAAACCCAGTCAACAATCAGAGACAATGGTAATCCACTTTGTTCAAGCCTTTAGACATGTCAGCTATACCTGGTTACCCTAGGCAAATGCCACCTAAGTATGAAAAGTGGTCGCCTAAGTTTACCGGCACTGATGCTACTAGTGCTGAAGAACACATGAGTAGTTTCTGGGCATTTTTTTAGCTTCACCCCATTGCTGATGACACTGAAGACTTGGTCATGAAGCTTTTCTCTGCTACCCTCTATGATGCTGCAAGACGTTGGTATCTTGGCCTACCTGATGGAAGTATTAAGACCATGGATAGACTTGAAGAAATCTTCCTTAGAAGATGGGGCATCAAGGAAGACCCGAACATGCTGCTCACCCGATTGAATGGCATTGCCAAACGTGAAAATGAATCCATTCGGGAGTTTCATACCAGATTCGAAGCTTTACTTCAGCGAATTCCCCCAAGCCATCATCCGAAAGATGAATATCTTGTTCACATTTATACTAGATCTTTCAATGGCCAAATAGGGTATCTCCTCAAAGATAAAGACCCTCAATCCATTCAAGAAGCCCAAGAGCTTGCAACAAAGATTGAAGGAAACCTTCTTTCATCCAAGATTGAGCCTTTTGCAAACCCTAGGGGAAAGATAGATGTCAAGCAGAAAACAGTACACAATGTTGAGCTTGCTTCGGATTTGTGCACCAGTATCAATAAGCTACAAGTTTCAATAGATAGCATCATGAAAAATCAAGAGGAAATGATGAACCGGATCGTGAGACTTGAAAAGTCCCATACCCAGGCACCTAGACCTCCTTTCAAGGGGCCTTTCCAAAAGGGGAACCAAAATTACAAACCGAAGAATGAAAATGAAGTCCCGAATACTTTGGCCTCTGCAAATGCTGTGGATGAAAATCCCTGGTGTCTGGAGTGCAGTGAAGCACATTGGGAGAACAAGTGTCCTTACAATGATAGTCAGCAACAAATCAATAACTTTGACTTCTTCTCAGTTGTCCCTCAGATAAACATCACCGATGAAGAACATAAACAAGCCCTGAAGGAGGCAGCCAGAGCAGCAAGGTTAGCCATAATCAACAACTTGGATCAAGAATCACAAGAGAAGCTAAAGAAGCAGGAAGTCCAAGTATATCGGAGGAGGAACTCAAGCCAATCTACAAGTGATCAATCAAAATCTTCTGAAGTTCTTCCTCCTAAGAATCCCAAAGCTGGCAAGATTACCCTTGATTTTGACCTTGAAGGAGCTTTGGCAAAAATGCATGTGAATGTTCCTCTGAAAGAAGCCATTAAGATCCCTTCTATTAAAGAACGCTTCAACAACTTCTTTTTAGGAACGTCTGAACCTATGGACCCCCCAATTATGCTGCAAGCAAATCATTTCAGGATCCACTACGGTGAGAATCCTCCTTTCTTCATGACTCTTGCAATGAATAATAAATATCTCAACAAATGCATGCTGGATACAGGTGCTGGTGCAAATATGATGTCTCTCAAAGTCATACAGCAGATGGGCCTAAAGGTAACCAGGCCTTACAAGAATGTGTGTGGATTTGAATCCAAAGCTATACCCACACATGGTGTGATTGAAAATATCGAAGTACGATTGAAGGAGTTCCCCGAGAAGATAGTCTGAATAGATATTATAGTCGTTGATGTCCCTTATGTGTGGGGAATGCTTTTGTATAGAAAGTTTGGTGCAATGATAGGTGGGTCCCTTGAGATGGATCTCACTCTTCTGTGATTACCTTTGAAGGATGGGACAACTAGATAATTACTCAACGTGCCACTAACTGGAACTCATGTACAGGATGTTCCCCCTGCTGAGAATGAAGCGCAAAGGGATGTGATACAAACTCTTCAAGAATATTATCCGGAAGATATGCCCTTTACTACGGAAGAAGACTTTGACCAGATTGAGTGGCCCAAGAAAGAAGAGTATCAACAACTTCTAGACCAATTTCAAAGCAAAGAAGTAGGGACGGTCAAAATACTGAAAAAGCCAAAGAATCAAGACGATGTGCAGATACATCCGTCCCAACAAGAAACATTTACTCCAAAAGCCCACCCACCTCCCTCAGTACAATACACCAAGGTTCTTCAAGGGAATGAAAAACGCAAGATCCGAAAATACAAGGAGGGAGAGTTAGTATGGATGTGGGATATTCAGAAAGGGGAGCCTACTAATGTAAAGGGAAGTATACAATCATGGCTTGGACCCTTCAAGGTCGGAATGGAATCAGTAGATAACTCTTATTATTTGTCCACCTTAGAAGGAAGAAGGCACCCATTACCCATCAGTGGATGCCTCCTCAAACCCCACCAGGGTGGTGGGACATGATTATGCAGGTAAGTATGAGTAGGTAGGCAATTCCATGTATTATACCGTATGAATTTATTGTTTGTTTCCTTTATGTATGCATCTTGATTGTTTTATCTCATATGTATGCTTATATTATTTTTGCGGGGTGGCAATACCACCCCACCTTTGTTGTTGATGCTTTCTTGTCAAGTGTGAGCAGGTCTACAGGTTTATTCCAGAGATTGTTGAGGTTCTCATGCGCTCTACAGTTAGCACATGTCCCCGAGTTGGAGCCAGCTGTTATCCCCTATATCTAGGGATAACTAGGAGATCATGTCTTGAGGCCCACAGGTCCTAGACATGGAGTACCGAGAGCAGGATTGACCTGAGCATGGTCCTGGAGGACCCATCTTTCTTCTTCTTCGCTAGACTTGTCCTGTTAGCAGCAGTAGCTTCCATCACCACCGGCTTGGACTTGCATCGGAGAGGGATCTTGCTCGATGAGGTAATTAGTCCAAGGTATCATGGTATGTGTCATATTTGATCATTATAACCCTCTTATATATGCATTAGGTTCCTTTCATTTCTGATGACTGCTTGGATCTTACACTAATCCACTTGACCATTGTTGGGGTAATTGGTGGGGTGACTTAGGAGGTTAATATTCATGGGTTATGGTTATCTTCCAAGGGGGATTTGCAGAGCCATCGTCCGCTCCCACCATTTGTTCATTTTACGTCTTATCTCCAGCACATCTATCCCACTCCCCTAGTCTGGCCATTAGGATGACCTTTGAGGGTTACACTTTGTCTTGTGGGAAGAAGGGGCTAAAGGCCCAGGGGGTAAAAGCAGCTGGTAAAAGATAAAAGCCATAGGAAATAAAACCTAGAGA
>ML782603.1:75638-102206 GCA_009831015.1 Picea engelmannii | reverse complement strand
GACCTTTGAGGGTTACACTTTGTCTTGTGGGAAGAAGGGGCTAAAGGCCCAGGGGGTAAAAGCAGCTGGTAAAAGATAAAAGCCATAGGAAATAAAACCTAGAGATGCTTCGCCCAGGGGATCCTCGAGAAGTCAATAAAAATCCTCTCGATAAGAAACTAAAGGGACCCTAAGAAAAATAATAAAACAATACCTAACCAAGAGGATGGGAGGTCTCATCATGAGCCGACCCATTATGTTCATAGGTATCTAGCAGTATGACATTGCCATCATCTAGTCACCATGCCGGGGCAGTGACCTTTGGTTGCATGGCCAAGGGAAAGGGGGTCTCATCACGAGCCAGCCTTATCATCTCTGCGAAGATACCAGTGGGTAACACTATCAGCTCTGGTCACCAATCCAAGGCAGTGTCCTCTGGTCATACCTTGAAGTAAAAAAAAGAAAGAAAAGCAATAAATAAAAAGATAAAGGCAATAAAGGGCTTGGAAAAATGCATCCATGACGGGTACAACTTGCCTCCTACAAAGGCACCCACAGACAACACCTGCCCTTTGTCTTACTGTGACTGGACATCCCTAAACCATATCACCTCATAAAACATGGCTTGAATGATCTTCTGAGGAAACTTTCCTTATCTTGTGGGTGTTAGCCCAATAGGTTGTTCTGTCAGTTTCTTCAGCTTTGTATAGTAGATCTGTGTAATATCTTTGAGCTCTTAGATGATATGTTAGGGATTTCATGCATGTATTTGATAACTTTAATGATGAAATATGATTTGCATTGCTATGATCCCGAGGACTAATGAGCCCATGGAGGGCGTAGTTTTTGATGTGCAGGACCATGCCTGACAGATAGGTACTAGTGGACCGGTACACATGAGGATATGATTAGTTCGGACCTCCATGGGGCTGAAGATCCCATCAGATGGTTGCTGGGATTGTAGAGGCAAGACAACATTATGATGAGCCCTTGCATGAAGAAGAAGGATGTCCTCACCCAGGATGCTTTGGCAGAGCCCGACCTAGGGGGATCACCCATTGCAGATGAGATGATGGCTTTTGATGGACAGGACACCACCCAGGGCAGGCTGGACATTTTCCGGAGGATGTGACAGTGTGCTTGGATCATTTGGCACATGTGGCAACTTGCAGGAGCCCTAGAAGGGCCAATGTTTTGCCTTTTGGATGCTGATCTTGCCCAAAAAGGGCCAACGTCTCCCTCAGAGGAGCCTGACGTCTCCCTTTTAGCTCATAATTTTGACATTTTAGCATTAAATGTGACAAATAATGTAACTATTGTTAGTCAACCTTGTCGGCTGTTTTAATGACCTATTTTTGTAATTAAAGGTCATTTGAATGATATAAATGGAGGACGTTGAGCCTCATTTTGATAACAGAACTCACTCTCTTGTGAGAGGATTACTTTTAGTCTTTTGTCTTTGTATTTGGCTCTTGGAGTTGAGGCGCTACACTTGTGGAGGATCATTTTTGGCATGTTCATGGTGTTTTTATCATTGGAAGGTATACAACTAGGGTTTGATTTTCTCTTCATTGATTTGTAAGTATATTTTTCATGCAAAACTTCTTGATTGAATGGTTGTAGGTTAAATATCTCACTTTTATGGTTACATTGTTGTTGTTTTGCTTAATCATTGAAACCCTAGGGAGCAAGCACACAAGCAGGTCCTTGCTTCATGTCCCCATGATAAAAACTTGTTTAGCCATTTGATTAAGGAGAATATAGCCTAGCCATTGCTACACTAGTTCCCCTTTTTTTCTGAGTTAGTTTTGAAATATAAGTTGAATAAGGAAGACGTCCTAGGCCTAATTAAGTTTACACCTAGGGTTTTGACCTTTAGGGTTTGAAGAGCCTTGGCCCTACAAAACTTTTCACCCTAGATTTATATTTTGAAGCTAGCCATTTTTGCCAAAGAGTTTTAAGGAAAGAGGGAGGAGCATGAGGCCTAGCTTAATCTACATCGGAATGAGCCTCCTCCCCTTAGGGTTTTGACTTCATGGCCCTGCCATTGCAGCACCATTAAGCCTAACTCTCCCGTCTTTAGATTTAGGTCCTTCCAAGCCTTTAACCTTACTCCTTGACTCCATTTACCCTAAGGCACTAGTCTAATACTGTAACATTGAGCCTTTTGTGTTAAAACAGTCTTCCAAACTTCTAGAACTTGAAACCCTAACTAACCCTAGCGAATTACTAACCCTAATTTGCTAATGATGTCTTGCCTCTTTTGAACTTTTTCTTGGTATTAAAGTTGCGGCTAGGTCATCCATTGATAGACATTGAAGTGTTGAGTATTTTCATTGGCTTATTTTGCAAAATGTCCACCTCATTGCCTAGCAAACTAACATAGAAAATAGGGCTGACATCACCCTTAGTAGGCTTGACGCAACAACATTATATGTGAGCATATTTATGATATTTACTGCATTGTGTTAGCTCAAGGATTGGTTATTTACATTGAATACTCTATCATTTGGTATTTATTGAAGAAGTAATATTAGAATCCATAGCTTTTATTGTAATCATTGACTTCGTCAATAATTACTTTTATTTATGCTCATGTGTGTTTTATATTGATAGTCATTGACAATTGAAGTACTAACCACTGTTTTCACGTTTTTAGTTTTATTATTGCCTTGTCTCGCAAACATGTTCCTTTTCAGTGGAATACCTTCTCTTTGATTATCTCTTGGCGGTAATCTGTTAAAGGAAAACCTACCTTAACCTTTGAGCCTTAATCTCCCGACTCTTTTCCTTTCAGTACCCCAGATTACCTAGGGACGTCTCCCTTGGGATTAGCCACCATGAATAGAAAGAGCCCCCCATCGAGGTGACAATGGGTGGGGATCTCTTGTTACGCCAGTTTGACTCTTGCCTTCAAGCTACTTAACCTATCCTACAAACTGAGCGATAACACTCCCCACTGAGATACATTGGGTCAGATGTAGACTTTGTCCATCATATCCTTTAGCTGTAGTTTGAGCTCAACCAACTCTGGTGTTCTCATTCTGTATGGCGTTCTAGATGTTGGTACCACTCCTGGTGTAATTTTTATTGAGAATTCAATATCCCTTCTTGGAGGTAGACCTGGTACTTCTTCTAGGAATACGTCCTTGTATTCTCTTAATATGGGGTGGTCCTCTAGGTTTGGTTTTTCATCATCAACAAATTCCAATACCTGTATGGCATATTAGGAACACCCCTTTCTACAATACTTTTTCATTTGAAGGGATGATATTTTCCTCACTGAGAGAGGCTTCTGAATCCCTTGGAGGGTCATCTTTCTTCCTTCTTCATTTACACATTCTAAAGTTTTATGATAACAATACAATTTAGTTTTGTAAGCAGCCAACCAATCCATACCAATCAACAAGTCATAAGATCCCAGGGGAAGTACGTTAAGGGTCGCTTGGGTGGGCAATCCACCCATGATGAATTGACAGGCTGGTATGACCTTTGCCGCATTTCTTTTGGTCCCAGTGGCTAATTGCACCAACCACGATTTAACATGTCTAATTGGTTGAAGTTTACACTTATCAACAGTCTGAGGGGCCACATAACTCAAATTAGAACTTGGGTCAATTAAAATAGAAACTAGATGGTTGGCGATCATACCTTCCAGCTCCACTACTGAAGCTTGGTGGTCGGCTTGATTATTGTCCAAGGCTGCATAGATTCACGACATGCTCCTAGCCACATCATTGACGGTGGTAGTTTCTTGGATATTGTAGAACCGCTTACTGTTCTGTTGTCTGTGTGGGCAGTCCCTCAATTTATGATCCTCTCCACAACCCTAGAATTTTAAGGGTTCCTTCTTTAGGTTATCAGTCTTTCCTGGGGCTATATTAAAAGGTTTATTTCCACTTTGAGAGGGGAAAGTTTGTTGATATACACTTCTAGTAGGAAGGATCATTCTAGAATATTTTCCATATTTCTTGAATCTTGAAGATTTAAACCCTTTCTTCTGTAATCCCGAACTACTCCTAGTCTTCCATTCCTCGAGAGGTCTTGTCTTACTCCCAAACTGTTCATAACAATACCTCACCTTCTGGATAGTTTCTTCTAAGGTATTTGGTTCGTTGAACTCAATCCTATCGCGGTAGGTCTGAGGTAACCCAATAATGAACTGTTGCATTTTTAATTTTTCATATTTTATGTAGGGTACATACCTCAGTTGATCCAGGTGGATATCGGTGGCCACCCACCTTTTCCAACTGGCTCAAAATCGTTTTCTGGTAATTTTGGCAATTTACTATTTTTTAGCAGTTTTTAACTTCTGGGGATATTTTGAGGGCCTAAATGAAGGTTTTTTCATGATCGATCTTCTCAATTATAGACAAATTCATATTTGAGCCCCCAAAATGAATCTCCTTGATGATACCTTTCCAACGGGCTATCATATGCCTAAAACGGAGATAGTATGCAAAAGTTACGAACCCGGGAAGTTGATGTACTAACTTACCCAAACGGGGCCCACATGACTTTTGGTGCTTCATCTCCTAGGGTTAGGTTTTTGGATGTCCAGGGTTTTGGGCATTCCAGTTTATTGTAAAAATTCCTTCATAGCCTCATTGTAATCATCTTCTTGCGAATGCGAGTAGCTGTCACATCTCTTCTCAAAGATAAGCTGCCACCATTCTAGCGAGTCTTTCACTCTGTATTTTTACAGTCTCTGTACATTTCGTTCATTAATAGAAATCGTGTATTACTGTATATCTGTGTTTATGGTTTCATCTTTGATACATTTATGTTATATTATTGAATATCTGCGACATCTCTGTTCATTTTTATTATTATATCTCCACTCTCATTTCGTGCTGAAAATAATCTGGATCATCAGTAGTTCAAGGAATTTATTGACAAATTTGTCTATGGTGAGCTGCCCCAGCCTGAGTTCATAGAACTCCTTACTATTCCCATCCACGTATTTCTCTGACAGATACTGCTTCCTGAAGTATTTATCGAACTGTTTCCATGACAAGTCCTTCTCATGGACACCTTTCACATTCCTAAGGTCTTCCCACCAAATGGAAGCCTTCCCATTCAGGTTGAAGATGGCTATTCGAGCCTTCAAGTTTTCAAAGTAGTCATGGAATATGAAGTATTTCTTTAAACCAAGAAGCTAGGGTTCAGCCTCTTCTCCCTTCTTAATCTCTCCATCGAAAAAGGGTGGTTTGGCTTTCTTGAATTCTTCAGGATCATGATTTTTGGAATGCTTCTGCTTCTTTCCTTTCCTTCGAGAATGTGAGCTGGCTCTGCTACTAGAAGATCCTTCGGAGTTACCAACTTCCTTTCAAGAGGAATCCACCGATGAGTTTCCCCTACCTCTAGACTAGGCCTTCTTCAAGGTACTTTTCCCAGTGTGGTCACTTACAGAATCGTGTTTTCAGATCTTAGGTGGACTTTGACTTCTCTTCTCATGTCATCAGTCCACATCACTGGTTGCGGGTTCATGTTGTAGTTGCCTCTGTATGTCGGATAAGCTCTGCAACAAGACCGCATTAATTTCTATCTATTTTTTTTTTCCTTTATCAATCTCTCATTGTCAACCTTGCAACTCTGTAATTCATCCCTGAGGCTCCTTACAGCTTCAGCCAGATCTGGAGGGGTTTCCACCACCCTCCTTTCGTTAGATTATTCATCACTATTGTGGGATCCATCCCCCACTTCATGAAACATCCCCATCCTTTAGTCTTGGAGTTTTCCCGTGATTTACTGAATGCTCAAGTGTTGACAAAAACACTTATTGTTAGATAACAGTTTATTAGTTCATGAACAATACATGGTTGAATTTCTTAAATGCATACACACAGTAGAAAGTTTCATTATTTTCTTTAATAACATTTTTAATCAGAATTTTTAAGAAAGAGGTAAGGTAGAGTGTCATTCTTATAAAATTACTCCAAATAGATTTTTTAAGTGACTCGTCCATGAGCCCAAGCAGACCAAGTGTTGTAACCATGCTCTGATACTAATTTGTAACACACCCACAATGGGGAAATGGAAAACAACAACAAATTAAATTTCATCCTCCTTACAAAAACAAATCCTCTTACTCTCTATGGATTCTAATTTGGAAAGTCTAGGACTCAGCCCGAGCCTTCAGTCAATATTCTCTGAGTCTAAATCAAACAAGACTTTGAGACCATGATAGTCTCACCTCTTAAATCAGACACATGCCCTTTCGACCTTTGTTGCAGGTTTGATGATACTCGTTACCTTCTCCTTCACGCTTCAGCGAAGCCTCGGAGTTAGCGTTAGCAAATTTTCTCTTGGCCTGTCCTCAGATGTGACCTTGGCGATGACCATGCGACTATGGGTGCAACCACAAGCAGTTTGGGGTCAAACTACTTTTGGGCCCACAATCCTCTTCAAGTCTCCATGTGTCCTCCTGACAAAACCATGGTTTGAATTGCGGCCCACCGTTGATATTTTAAACTTTGAGAAACTCCAGTCCCCACAATGATACAAGATCGTCAATTTCACGATCTTGACGATACTGTCTGAATTGATTTTTCAGATCTGCGCCTCTCAAATATACAAACCAAATTTGTCCCTCCTAGATCAATGACTGTGATCTCTTTGCAATTCCGGAATTCGGGGTTTTGAAATCTCAAACCCTGCTTCTTATGTACTTCAAACTTTCGGAGCTGACGATCTATAGACAGCTATCCTGCTCAATCAACGTTCTTGATTCCACTTTGGGTGTTTGACCATTTAACCCAAATCAATAGTCCTCCAACCCTCTTCTTGATTGACGTTCGAGATCTCCTTCAGGTTTCGAACTTCTGAGATCTTAAATCTCAGACCTTTTTCCCAATGACTTTTATCCAAAGGTTACAATCCTCTGATGTGTGTCCTCCTAATCTGATGATCAAGGATTACTTCGGGTCTTCACCCGGAGCTCACAGATTTTTTCCACATGTCCTCTGAATCCAATGGATATGAATTCACTTTGGGACTTTACCCGGATTTCACGGATTCATGCCACATCTCCCTTAGATCTGTCGGTCCAGCTTCACTTCGGGTCTTCGAGCCTTCAGGTTTTGAAAATATCAATTCTCAAATTGAAACCCCACTACAATATTCCTAAAGTTGTTGATCTATTGACAAGTGTCCCCATGCCAATCGACGACTCATGGCTCTTCGACTCTTCAGGCTTCAGGTGTTTCAACACTTTGACCTTTGTCTTCATCTAAATCTTATGACCTGTCGACACATGTCCTCCTGGATCCAGCGGTCTAGATTTGCTCCGGCCCTTCAACTTTTCATGCTTCAGGAATCTCAAGTTTCAAACTTTCCTCCTCTCGAACATATTCCTAAGGAGTCCACGATCTGTCGCCACGTGTCCCTCTTGACGATGGACGGTCCTAAACTACTTCAGGACTTCGAAACTTTGGTAAGTCCTCTTCTCCTATGTGTGTAAGGTACTAAGGTTCATGTACCTTGTTTAGATTAGACAACTATCGAACCTCTACGATGTGATCCAACGACCACTTTCTCTCCTCCTCCTAGGATTCTGACTTACTCTGACTTAGAAGGTTTTCTAAGTGCTCAAAGGATTCGACCTTTGCTCCTCCTACAAGCCTATCTCCTATATTTCATCTGCGCTCCTGAAAGTGCTATCTCTTCTGAGCTTGATCTCTTTGAAAGTTTTCATCATCCCACGCGCTCCTTGCATTTCAGGGATCGCTTCAAACTCAGATCGAAGGTCAACGATGATCAACGGTTCATAGGAATTGAGGGGTCCCAACATGAAGGTTCTTTACTAGGGAGTTCAACCTCCGTAATCTGGAAAGTGCTCGCTTTATTCTAGTCTAATTGGGATCGTTGATCCTCCAACCCGTCGAGATCAATGACAAGGGTGAATTGCGGGCCGTGAACTAGTGCGTCCGCTATTTTCACAACGCACTCCGCAATGATTCCCCACTCTCGATCTCCGTTCATAGATCGACGATGCATATCAATTGCGGGGTTTAACTTGACCTTCATACAACTTGAAATCTTAGAGCTTCGAGCTCCAAAGTTCCTAGACCCAGTTCACGTGGATCTTCATAAAGCTCTGGGGCTGTGATCCCTGCTCTTAGTCGATTTTTTTGGTTAAGGAAATAACCACAAGTTCAGAGTCTCCTATATTACTAGTCTGAAGAAAAAACCTTCCCGACTCGCAGAGCTTTAAGCTCTGAATCAAGGCAAAGTAACTTGTGAGGTTACCAAATCGGTAAATATGCCCAGAGGCTTGCTTTGACTCTGGAATGACGATGTAAATTCCTGGGGAAAGAGCCTTTGAGTGATTAAACTGGGACGTACGGAAATCCAAGCAGAATTATAGGTTCTTAAGGAAACGAACGCATACTCATAACTTAATCATTTAATACAGAGAAGGAAACCTTTCTAGACATGTAAATACTCGCATGCATCCATTATTTACAATTCAAAACATAAGGCAAGAAAACACTTATCAGAACTAGAGAGTGTGATGCGACTGTTGAAAGGGGTGCTTGTTTCCACCCAACCATAGGCTCAGTCACTCCCAATGGATTTATCACTGGCCACCCTTGAGCTTAAGCCACGATGGTTTGATATTCAATCTCTTACTTCCATCTCAACGGAAGTTAGGGACAAAGGTTACTCTCCTTCTCCCAATACAGAAAATAGATTGGGATGAAGGTTACTCTCCTTCTCCTGGTTCAATCTCTAATTTCTGTGATCACAACTCACTATTCCTCCTTCAGTCCTTCCTCGGACCCAAGAGTTTCCTCTCTCATATCTTCATTTTTTTCTTCACAGGTCTCCCTCTGTCGACCACACTTCCTTTCTTGTCTCCATCAACAAGATTACGTGTGGCTCAAATTTTCCAGTCCGTGGTCAGGTCCAGAAGCCTTACCGATGGGCAGTCTACCCCATCCCTCATTAACTCTTGAGGAGGCCTTCCCACCTACCAGCCTGACAGGAATTCATTCCTGGTTAGAGGGTTGTTCTGATCTGAGCAAATAAATTCCAGCATGGTATTGGTTCGGTGGAGATTAATGCAACCATTCCTGGTCCCCTCCACCACCTTTCACAACATTTTGTGGTCTCTCTCTTAGCACATCCTCTCTTTCAGCAGTCATGCAACACATAACCATTTTCTATTAAAAATAATTAGAATTTACATTCATCGACCTTCTACACAAGGTCCATCAAATCAAACATTCACACTTTTAAGTTTTCCATAGTTCCTCGGCCCATATAGTTATATTTACAGACTGGGGGAAACATAGTGACACACTCATTTCTTTATGCCCTAATATTTTCTTGATCTGCCTCCAACATGTCTTCAACTTATCTCATCTACTCAACCCTCTCTTGTTCCTACCAATGAAAACAAAACAATTTGTTGGTTTAACTCTTCCACACTGTTTGAGTTTATTGAACGAGGGTTCATGTATGTTCATGTTTCCAACAAGGCCTCTAAAACTATCGGCCCTCCTGGTAAACCTGAAGGCAACACAACACACATAATCAGTTGCGCAGTCTCACCCGAGATAGCTTTAATGGGTGGTTGTAAGACTCAGGTATTTACAACCTAAGATTGAGTGTGAGATAAGAGAGTTGTATATTGAACCATTTATCATAACGTGGTTCACCCCCTCCTAGTCTACGTCCACAAAGATTTGGCTCTCAGCTCTTTTATTATAGTATTTTCACATCTATAGCGTTGTTCGCTTTACAATCCTACATAGTAGAGTAAGATATATATGAGGCGGACTAGATCGCACCAGGCTCCCCAGCCTACGATCTAACCCTCAAGATTTACCCTCCTTCATCCTCTCTAGCTCACAATCCTATATAAAATAGATCATACAACAAAATATTACATATCACATCAACTCGTGCATAATTAAAACAACAACAACAATAATATTAACACCCTATGATATATAAGTATCTATATTTATATGCTTCTAGCTCTTTAACCATTACAATACATTACCAAAACCCTAACTCTAACATCATTAGGTCTTCCCTGCATGCGTGCGTGTTGTTCTTCCTTCGAGTTGTCGCTTTCCTCGTGCATGCTTTCTTTCCTAAAATCACCTTGCTTTTCCACTTTGGCCTGCCTCCAACATTGAGTTTGCAAACAAACCTCTTATTATGATCCTAAACAAACCCTTGTGGTTGTTCCATATATATATATCCTCATCTAAATCTCCATGTAGAGATGTTGTTTTAACATATAGCTACTCTAACTCAAGATCAAGTAAAGCAACTCGTGCTAACACAATACAAACTGAAACAAGCTTCAAAACTGGTGAAAAGATCTCATGAAAATCAATACCTTCCTTTTGAGAATACCCTTTTGCTACCAGTCTTTCTTTATACCTTTCGACTTTATCATCAACACCCCTTTTCAGTTTGTATACCCACTTGCAACTGACAACCTTCCTATCCTTTGGAATTTCTACCAGGTCTGATGTTTTATTCCTCTCTAAGGCATCCATTTATTTGTTCATAGCTTTCTTCCATTGAGCACTTTCAGATACCTTAATTGCTTCTTGAAAATAACTAGGTTCTCCATCAATAGAAACCAAAGCCACAGATGAAACATAATCTTCATACCTTGTAGGAGGATTCTTGACCCGTGAAGATATCCTCAGAGATGGTTGAGGCATATCCTCAATTTCCTGGATATTTTATGCATCTTCATCTTCATCTTCTTCTTATGGAACTTCTTCATGCTCCTCCCTTTCTGAAGATGGTTGAGTTTCCAACTGAATTTGATGAACTTGAGGTACTTGTTCTTATCTCACTTCAACATCTACCAATTCTAATTTTAAGAATGAGGATTCATCAAATACTACATCTCTGCTTATGATGAGTTTGTGGGAAGTAGGATCCCACAGTCTGTACCCCTTAACTCCATCACCATAACCAACAAAGACATATTTCTTTGATCTAGGATCTAACTTAGAACGATTATCTTTAGAAATAAGAGCATAAGCATCACAACCAAATATTCTCAGATTTGAAAAATCAGACAAATGACCTGTCCATACCTCTTCTGGAATCTTACATTTTATTGCAGTTGATGGTGACTGATTTATCAGATAGCATGTTGTAAGAACTTCTTCTTCCCACAATTCCTGTTGCATCTTGGCATTACTGAGCATGCTCCTTGTTCTCTCTAGAAGAGTCATATTCATGCGTTCATAAACACCATTATGCTGAGGAGTATAAATCATGGTCTTATGTCTTTCAATCCCAGCTTCCTTGCAATAGTTCTCAAATTCAACAGATGTGAACTCACCTCCATTATCTGTCCTTAAACACTTGATTGACTTCTCAGTGCTCTTTTCAACCAAAGCTATGAATTTCTTAAAAGTATTAAATACATCACCTTTTCTTTTAAGTAAATAGACCCAAACCTTTCTAGATTAATCATCTCTAAATGTCACATAATATGACGATCCTCCAAAATAAACTGTAGGGGATGGTCCCCAAACATATGAACGAATGTAATCAAGGATACCTTTGCTTATATGCCTTCCTGATTTAAACTTATGTCTACATTGTTTTCCAAAAACACAATACTTGCAGAAATTCAAACTCAGAAAATTCAAAATTGGAAGTGACTTACGATCAACCAATACCTTAAGCCCTTTCTCACTCATATGACCCAAACGCTGATGCCATAAACGAATAGAGTCATTTTCATCTTCAGATGCTACTGCTTCTTGAATTACCTTTGTCCTTCCTTCAAGCTGATAAAGGTTCCCAATCTTTTTTTCCTTCATGACTACTAAGATGCCTTTGGACACCTTCAATAGTCCACCTTGAGCTGCACACTTGTAACCATCAGAATCTAGAACTCCTAAAGATATCAAGTTCTTTTTCAGTTCGAGTACATGTATTACATATGTTAATGTTCTTATAGAACCATCATGCATTTTAATCCAGACGCAACCAACTCCAACAATTTTACAAGAAAAATCATTTCCCATAAAAATAACACCATCATCAATAGATTGGTAAGTTGAGAACCAAATTCTATGAAGACACATGTGGTTGGATGCACTAGAATCTAACAACCAATGCCGATGTTGATGTGAAACATCACAAGTAGACAATACCTCATCAACCCTACCTGAACTGGAACCTGAACGTGTTTCCACTACATTAGCTTCCTTTGATTCTTTTGTGGAGTCCTCCTTGGATGCTTTCTGTCCTTTCCAGCAATACTTCTTGAGATGCCTAGATTTTCCACAGAACCAACATTTTTGCTTACTCTTCTTGCCTTTTGACTTAGACCTTGATGTACCCCTCTGATTTTTCCCTCTTTCTATAGATCGACCTCTGACCACCATTGCTTCTACTATTGAGGTTTCTTTACTGGATCTTGTCTTCACCTCCTCAGACAACAAAGGTCCCACAACAATGTCATAATCAATGATAGTTGTTGTGATAAACCACATAGTTGTGACCAGATGATCCCAAGAATTAGGCAATGACCACAATAGCATAACAACCTTGTCCTCATCTTCATATGTTACGTCCATACTAGATAATTGACAAAGTAGAGTGTTGAAAAGATTCAAGTGATCAACAATTTCCGTACATTATTTCATCCGCAAGATGTACAACTGCCTCTTCAAGAAGATTATGTTTGAAAAGTTCTTTGTCATATAAAGACTCTCCAGTTTGGTCCACAAACCTGTTGTTGTCGTCTCTTCAACGATGTTAAACAACACCTCATCTACTAGACATAAACGAATAGTACTTTGGGCTCTTGCATTGAGGTCCTCCCAGTCCTCGTCTGTCATGCTTGTTGGTTTCTTTGACCTTCCATCCAAGGCCTTTTGCAATCCTTGTTGCACAAGCAGATCTCGCATCTTGAGCTTCCATAGCATAAAGCTATTCTTACCACTGAACTTTTCCACCTCAAACTTAGAACTCTGCACTTTCGCCATTAGCAGAAAAACTCCAAAAACCACTACTTATAAACCTGAGCCTTTTTAAATGTGGAAGAATAATGGTATAAACCCCAAGAAAAAAGTATTAATTAAAAAAGGTTCAAAACACAATTATTTAATGTGTATTCCTTAAAACCTTTTAAACATCCACCTTTATTCAAAGCTCACCTCCAACCTTTATTACATAATTGATTCTCCATAATAAGACAAAAGAAAAAGGGAGCTCTACTTTAGTAAAGCTCACCTCCACCCTTATTAAAGCTACCTGTGTTCTAAGGTTATCTCTTCCCTAGCAAGGTGTAATTGGTTATCGCTCCCCTTGCATGTGATGATCTCTAAGTATTCAGCGATGAAAACTGGTTAGTGCTCTCCAAGGTATTGCGCCTTTTTTGCCATGTTGGTTCTCTTACACTGACAACATCACCCTCTTTCACAGAAATCACGCCCTGCAGCTCACTCATACAATGGATTTTTCACCTAAAGCTCTGATACCACTTGTTGGACAGCAGAAGCAAAACATAGCATAAAAAACTAGAACAACAAAGCAAACACAACACAACAACAATCACAATTTGAAACAATGATTTATGTGGAAACCCATTGAGGGAAAAAACCATGGGCAATGATTATCGATCTTCTTATTATTCAAGGAAGAATTACAATGGTCTTGATAGGCATACAACCTTCCTCTCCTCACACATTGTACTCACATTGTACTCCACCTCTATGGGTATGCTCACATATATAACATCTATTAGTAGTTCATAAATAGATTGTGTTATCTCCTCAAATAAATCAATTGAGATTTTGCATTTTAGGTGATAGGAAGTCTTTTAAAAAGGTACTTTTTAAATTTATAAAGGTTCATTTCTCAAAGCTTTACCCATGTAATAAAGTTTAAATAAAAGTTCATCTAGTTTTTATTTGATCTAATTCAAATCTCAGGTTTCGGTAGCTTAGGCAAACATTTCGATTGTTCATTAGCCATCGAAAGCCTTAGCTTTCAGAAGCTTAAATAAAGGAATCCATGGCCATTTTAGCCACCAAAATCGTTGAAGTGGGGAAAGACCCAGCACGTCCTATCACACGTTTCAATCGACAGTTTCGACATTTCCATGATTGCACAAGCTACCGAAAGGACTGGAGAAAGAACAGTTCACGACCAGAAGTTGATCCCTCTGTGATGTAAGCAAATCTCTCCAAATCGCTATATCATTAATCCATGTGCTTATGTACTCTCCATTTATTATAGTTATTCTCCATGACTGTTGCAAGTCATCAACCGTTTTGCTGCACTCCTTGCAATCAGTGCCACATTCAAAAGCTCACCTTAGTTACCTCAATTTTATCACAGCCGAGCTGATTTTCGCTAAGTCTACATAGTGTAACTCTTCCCAAAATCCGCTCCTTCGATCACAAGTGTGCAAAAACATCGTGGCAAAAGAAGAAAGGAACGTCAACCCTGAGGAAGGAGCTCAATGATATTGGTTACCTGCAATCACACCCGGAGGTATGTCAAATGTTCAAGGATGCAGGGTGTTACAATTTTTGCAAAAAATTACAGAGTTTTCATCAGCAGGTGGCAGAGGCCTTTGCCCTCAATTTCGATGGAAAGAAAGCAATCATCAGCCGAGATGAATTCGATATTGATGAAGCCATCATAGCCGAAGTGACAGAGCTTCCCACAACTGGAGAGAAATGGTTTAAAACCATTGTTATTAAGAATGTTGAATTCAGGACCTATTTAAAACCAGAACACAGGGGTTTGATATGGAAGAAATATATTCCTATATCTTTCCTTGAAGAGAAATGGCAACGGTTATTGGAAGATATAATGGTTTATATATGATGTGAAGGGTGATACAACGGGGTGATGATTTACCACTTTAAACTTATAAACCATTTAACTAGTAGAAACCCACTCAATCTTCCCTATTTCCTCCACCGAAGCTTATCCAAGATGGCTCATCAAGTCAAGGCCAAACCTAGTCAAGTTGCAGGTAGATTATCTCACCATAGTTTAATCAAACTGTTGGTTTGTGAGTTGTTGCAAAGAAAAGGTAAAGAGTGGAATTACTTCTTATTCTGGAATGATTTCCAGACTGAGTTTCAGCCAGAGGGAAAAAATATTCCTCATTCCAAGAAATCCTCCACTTCTAGAAGTGGAAAGAGGAGGAGGAGATCTATCTCTCCAACCCTAGTCAATCAAGCCTCTTCTTCCTCTAAGCTGGGCAAAACTAAGAAGAAATTGAATTTCAACAGTGAAGAAGAAGAGGCCAAAGAATCCCCAGTGAACAAAAACATTCTTAATCTTCCTTACACAGACTCAGAGAATGAAGAGCGGCAGTTTGAAACAGAGCACGAAGATTCAATTACCATAGGGAGTGAAAATTCTATTTTTGTGGATATATACACAGCAAGTTATGAGAATCTTCCATCACCTACACCTTGAGAATAACAAGAACCACAAATTGCATATGCCTCATCTAGAAAACGAGTGAAGCAGAATAAATCAAAAGAAATCAAGAAACTTCAGAAGAAGCTAACCGAACAAGAAGTGCTAGAAAGGGTAATAAAAACTAGGTATGAAACTCTATCAAAAAACATTGCAGAAAGCAACTCAGATTTGGAAAGATTATCCCATGAAAGGATAAAGGAGAAGAAAAAGAAAAACAAGATAGTAAAGGACTACAACAGCTTATGGAGAGTAGCTCAGGGTTTGAAGAAAAAGGTCAGGGCTTTGAGGAAAAAAGAAATGTCTTCAAAACACCAGGCTCATGCTTCTCTTGAGACCCTTGCAAAGGTGGAAATTCAGTGCAATGAACCAGAGGCAGCCAGTAACCCTACAAATTTTGAGCAAGATAGAAAAGCCTAAAAAGATCAATCCTGAGGCATTTTTGAGCTAAGACAAGGGTATTTTTGAAATTTTGATAATCTCAGGTTTCAGTGGCTTAGGCGAACATATCGATTGTTCATTAGCCACCGAAAGAAGAACTATCGGTAGCTAATCGGCCTGAATTCTATTTACTTTAGCTACCGAAAGCACTGATAAGGCAGAAAGCTAATGTTTTTGCACAGGTCCAAGTTTTTCTTGTTCAAAAGCCTCAAAAATGGTTTCAATCGATGGAAGATAATTAATGACATCTTTATCAAGAGTTTGTTTTGGTTTTGGAGATGCTTTAAAAGACAAAAAAGGTAAACAACGGCTAGCTATTGTCAAGGATATAAGATTGTTTGACTATCAACAGGTGTCAAGCTCAACTCCTCCCATATCACATGAGATCCAGCAGCCTCAGAAGGCTCACTACACCTCCCAACAATCTGAAGAACATGAAGATTAGTCGAGAAGTTGAATTGATCTAGTCTACTTGGGCCAGTTATTGATTTTCTATTTTTGGCAAAATTCGATCCAGTAATCTAGGATCTGGAAACTGTTTGTAAAAGGCTATAAAGCCAAGAACATATGATGAACAGGGGGTTTTATTTTGAGTTCTATAATCTACTGTTATTGTAAAGAGACACTTTCTTTAATATATTAATCTTGCAAGCTTCTTTCATTTGTTATTGTCAGACTCTCCTTCATCTTTGTCTATGCATATGAGTAGAAATCATTTTTTTGTCTATGTTTAATGGTCCCATGGTAACTAACATTTTACTTTTGACTGTTAAGTAAGAACCATAAGCATCTTTGGCTAGTTTTTTGACCCATCATATATATTGTCTATGTTTGTTCTAGTTAATTGATTAGTTTTCTTATCCATTTGATTTACAAACTTATCTGATAATAGCTCTTGAAGGCCTTGTATTGCATGAATATAGCTAGACTATCTTGAAGATACAAACCAGTGATTAAAATATTCATCTTGATCCAAACCCACACCCATTATTGAGAAAATAGTTACCAAAAAGATTAAGTTACCAGGCATCTCTGATATATAGCCTAGGAGAGTTTCCTAGAGTGCTAACAAATTGGCGTCGCTGTCGTGGAGAGGAGACTAAAGATCAGCTTCCC
Source organism: Picea engelmannii (assembly GCA_009831015.1). Lineage (NCBI taxonomy): Eukaryota > Viridiplantae > Streptophyta > Pinopsida > Pinales > Pinaceae > Picea > Picea engelmannii. The sequence continues at coordinate 85,226 of ML782603.1, read as the reverse complement.
TGGGAGACAACAAGATCCAACTTTGATGATAGACAAAGTTTGGACACATTTTGGGTTGAAATCATCTATCTAGCGACTCCATTGGAACGAAGTGCCTCCGAGAAGGGCTCATACCAGGGCAAACCAAGAAAGACCACTGGCAACACCAGTTCCAGATCTTGAGAATATCATCAGAAGGGGAAAACCTTTGCAAAGAAAAACTTCCAGATCTGCAAGAGCATCTAATCCAGGTATTTCAAGAAACACTTCTTCTTTTGTATCTAGAGAACCTCTTGTCGAATCCCCTTCTGCTGAAACTTCTAGTTCTGAGAAAATTGAGATTGTGTCAAAAAACTTGAAGGGTGAGGAGCCTTCAATTTCCTCTAATGTTATAGATTATATTTCTGAGCATGTTATTACATCCAATTTGAGAGAAGAATTTGTAGGATCCCTCCAGCAAAAGGACTCTTCTTCTTCTTTGAATTCTTCACCTACTAAGCCTATAGAGGGTGTTTTCCATACTCATATCAGTCTGCCCGTTCTTGAAGATATTTTACAATATCTTTCCTCTAAGGGTGAAGAAAACTTAGCCTTACTACTCAATCAGTTTTACAGAGCCTCTTATTTTCCACCTTATTCAGGAAATTTTTCCTAGGGTAGTCATCCTACCAGTGCTTCTCCTTCTTTCCTCAGTGAAGTAAGACAACCATTGTTTATAGTCTCACCTATCCCATCTTAGCCATCATCTTCTTAGGCTTCTTCCTCTGCATCAACCCCCAAGATTTCCATGGTTGTCCCTTTGACAAAGATGGAACAAATATTAGCCAATAGATATGCCCCTCTTGTGTTGCCCAATCCCTTATCAGCCATGTCGACAGGAGATTATCATAAATATATGCTGAAGTTTACCAGATCTAGGGATTATACTACTCAATAACATATAGAATCTTTCTATGCTTATGATAAGAACATTAACATTTTAGAAGAAGATGTTTGGACCAAAATTTTTGTGCAAAGCTTGGATGGCCAAGCCAGTAAGTGGTTCAAGGAACTACCAGCAAATTCAGTGGCAGGTATTGAGCAGTTAAATGAGGTGTTTTTGAAACACTAGGGAGAAAGAAGAGATCTCTTGTATTACATCTCTGAATTTGGAAATCTAAGAAGAGGAAATGGGGAGTCGGTCTTAGACTTCAATAAAAGAATTAATAAGATGTTCGACAAGATTCCTACAGAGATCAAGCCAATTGATGCATCAGCAAAGATCACTTACTTGTATGCCTTTGATCCAGAATTTTGTTTAATCCTTAGAGAAAGAAGATCATCCACACTCGCTTTAATGCAAGATGTTGCTCTTGAGGTTGAATCTAACATTATGGCATCTCAGAAACTTAAAAGAAAATTTGAGAGAAAGAAGTCTTCTGCTGACCCTCCTTCTTCTTCAAATACCAAAATGGAAAAGATGGCCAAGATGTTGGATAACTTGACCTCAGAAATGTCAAAACTAAAAATTTAGAGTCAGCAAACAACAAGAAGTAAAGAGCCTAATGATTATGCTCCCATGAATCCCAATGCATTCCCTTACAGAAGGAACAACCAACAGGTCCAGATCCTTTAGAGAGACAAGAATGCAGCTAATGATCAAAGAATCAGGCCCCCCTTACAAAATGCAATGCTAGAAGAAGAACAAGAGCTATCTCATGACGAAGTTGAAGAAGAAGATGACATCAATTGCTTTGGGGATGAAAATGATTCCTCCTTTTTGACACAAGTAGATTATGAGGAATCCCAGATGGACGAGCAGATTCATGAGGCAAGCATTGAAGAATCTTTTTATTAGACAGATGATCATCTAGGTTAGAATTTAAGATCTAAGACTACTTCTCCAAAGCCATTGCTTGCTACTCCCGGGAAAAAGAAAGAAGTTGTTTCCAAATAGACCTCCACTCATGCAAAACAACAGCAGAAGCAATTGCAGCCCCAATCCAAAGAACAAGTCACCCTCAGAGCTCCTCCTAAGGAGGTAAAACCTATTGATAGATTATCATACTCTTTTAATTTCGAATCAGAAATTCAGAAAGTAAAAATACCTTTGACATTGACTGAACTTATGAAGAATGACATTTTCAAGTATGCTATCCTGAAGTCCCTTGAACCAAAGACTCCTCCAGCTGATGATTACGTAAACCTACAAGATGACAAGCCCATAGTGACTATAGAACCTATGGTAGAAGACTGAGATGACTCTTGTCCACCCTTCTACATATCCCTAAATATCCATGACAAGATCCTTCACAACTGCTTACTTGACTCGGGAGCGTCACACAATCTTATGCCTAAAGAAATGATGGATGAACTTGGGCTTGACATCACAAAACCTTATCATGAACTCTTCTCTTTTGACTCTAGGAAAGTCAGATGCCTCGGCCTCATAAAAGACCTTGTTATAAACCTTACCCAGTTGCTAATGAGAAACATGGTAATGGACGTTGTAGTGGTTGATATCCCACCCATGTTTGACCTCCTCTTGACGCGTTCATGGAGCAAAAGGCTAGGGGGAACCTTGCAAATGGATCTTTCATATGCCACAGTCCCGGTGTTTGGAGGAGAGCTAAAGAAAATTTATAGAGAGAATCAACTTGCCTACATCATTAGTGATGGAAAAAATTATGTAAACCATCCCATTTATGCTTTAGACACAGACTTTGGATCATGCATTCTTCAAATAGATGATTCTCAGCCAGCTCCTTTGCAACTCACAAAGCCTACTTATCAGCAGACTGATGGAGAGAGTACTCCTGTGTGGACCATGTTCTTTGACGGTGCCAGTACCAAAGACTCAGCAGGTGCAGGTGTAGTTTTGATTTCTCCTTCAAAAGAGGCTATGCATTTGTATTTTAAGCTTGAGTTCAAAACTACTAACAATATAGCAAAGTATGAGGCTTTGCTACTGGGATTAAAATCTGCCAAGGAAATGGGAATCAAAGGACTAAAAGTGTTTGGAGATGCAGATCTCATCATACAGCAAGTGAACAATACTTTCCAAGCAAAACATGTCAGATTGAAAGCCTATAGAGATGAGGTATGGAAAATCAGGGACTCATTTTCCATTTTTTACATTTCATATGTACCCAGAGCTATGAATCATCTTGTTGATTCCCTTGTTGTTTCAGCCAGTATGTTTATTCCTTCCATGCCTCCCAGACTCAATTATGAAATCCAAGTCAAATATAGACCATCCCTGCCAGACAATATTAAATATTGGAAAGTTTTTGAAGATGATTGTTGTTCCTGAGTTTATGTTTTAAGGCTATAAAACATACCGTCAAGGCATCCGAATAAAGATTTTTACGATGAGACTTTTAAAATAAAGAAACAAATAAAGGCTAGATCAGATTCAGTTTCTCAACTGTCTCTGTCTTGCTTCCCGTTGCTCTTGGATGCTAATGTCACGTTCGATGGAAACCCACGATATTTCTTACTCATCCCTATTGGTTGCAGTTTGCAGGATGGTGTTAAATAAGTTTAGGGCAATGCTGGTTTGATCCTGAAGACCAGGTTCTATGTTTGGCTGTCTACCACTAGGGACTGTCATGGGCGATAGGATTTTTTTAAAGGGTTTTGTAAGAGGGTTTTTATTGATTGGTTACTTCAGATTTTCAAAGATAATATTAATGAAACAACTTTAAAATCTAAAACAGTAATGTAAAAACACAATCAAGGCCGTTTCCTGGTTTTGCAACAATTTCGAGGTTGTAGATAATGGAATACAATATAAAGAAATATAAGTCTTTTATCTTGAAAGAATCTTATACTTCAATGAATAATGATGAAAGAAAAACAATATTTCTAACAGAATTAGATATTAAGGAACAAAAGGTTTACAGGTCTTAAAATCACTAAAGTAATTTCAGAGGAAATACTGTAAAACATTCAACATCCAAACCAATCTGAAACGATAAACAACAATGTATACAACTTCAAATTGATTCACTTGTTAGAAACACACATTAAGAAGAAAATTTTACAAATCATGATAAATAGGGGAAGAAACATAGTCACAAAATTGCAGGATCCAGAATCTTGTTTGCGATTTCGATTCCGATAAACTTCAAAGTTGATATTACAAAAATTGGCTTTCTCCAAAATTTCTGAAGCCCTTTTTCAGCCTCTTGAAACTATATTTATACATTTCTATCAAAGTCTTTCGTTGGTAACTAACCAAATTCCTAATATTTCAGTTGCATAAACTAATGTTAACCGTTTACAATTTATTTCAAAATTATGAAAATAAAAGTATTTACAAAGTTTTAAATTTGTATTGAAGAACTTTCTTTATCTGCTTCCATGTATTGAACATATTTTTCTAAAATGTTCACCAAGACTTTAGGAGCCTCTGGTACTTCGTTTGCTTCAAAAGAGAAGAAACTTCTTTGTAGGCCTGGCAACTGGCTTCCTATTTTTTTTTCTGTGAATTTAACTTTCTCCAATTTTGAACTTGAAGCTATCATCCACTTGTCAATTTCTACAATGTTGACCACTTTAATATTTGAGATTTCCGCTTTCTTTTCTTCAAGTTCTTCTTTTGTTTTCAGTTGATACCCGTTAATGTCGATTTCTCCTAACAACTCGGAAAATCCATCTGTCCCGATATGTACTGAATCTTTTTCAATAAAATCGAAGATCTTTTGACAATCTTCATTGACTCCTTTTGTAATTCTTTTATATCCTTCCAATTTTGTTTCCCAAACTTTTATCATTATATCTCCTTTCAACTGCTCTGAAATGGATAATTTCTGTGATTTTCCTGTTTCTTCTTTTTGTAAAGAAGATATTATCTTTTGGAAAGAATTCCTTGCTGCTTTAGCTTCTTTTTATTTTTGCACTACCTTTTCCATAGACCTCTTAGATTCTTGAAAATAATTCTGGATGATCTCCAGATTACAGAATATCTTTTGTTGTTCTTCCTCAATATTTACATATATCTCTAATGCTTTAGTCTTGAAGTGTTCCATTTCAATCACTTGATTAGTAATTGAAATGATTTTATCTTGCAGAGATTTATTTTCATTGCCCAGCTTTTGCACTTGTTCTTGAGTAACCTGTATCATGATTTTTGCCTCATCCAAATTTTCATTTAACTTTTGGATTTCTTGGATGTATTTGAGTCTAGCCTGTTCTAGACCTTTTTGTATTCCCCAGCCAATAATTTTTTCATTCTCCTTTAATCTGTCTTGCAGCTGCATAATTTCCCGATCCTTTTGCTTTATCATAGTGGTTAGATTTCCTACAGAGTAAATGTTGGTTGATGCTATAGCACCCATGGTTCCCGCTAACTCTGTAGTGAATTCTCCCTCATTTAGATTCTTTCCATCAATGATAATTTTATGTTTTTTGACCGTTCTTTCTCCTACAGGATGTAATTCCTGTTTCAAGACAGCTCTTCGTTTTTTACCGAAAAAATAATCAGATGAAGGAATTTCATCTCTGGTGATTGGCTCTAAATCATTTACATATAGAACTCCTTCATGAGGGATTCCAAAAGTTGACTGAAGTGGAGTCAATGCTGTAATAGGACTACCAAGTTCCTGTGAAGCTGCTCCCCCAACATTTTCTGGAATATCATCAAGGTTTATTGGGTTTGTTTCTATTCCTTTTCCCTTTTCTGTCTATGTTTCTTTGGTCTGAGAATCCTCTGTATTCTGAGGAGGTATTTCAGACTCTTTCAATTTATCTTTGTCACTTGCATTATTATGAATAATGGTTTCAAACCCCGAAGGAATTGTTTCTTGCTCTTGTACTGGCATTTCGCCTTGTAAAATCTTTGGCAGACATTGTCTTGTATTTTTTTGAAAAGATGCAAACCCCACCTGTGCATCATGTGACAAGGTTTGCACTCTGCTCTGAACTTCTTCATAATATTTAGCATTTCTAAAAACATCATCATAAACCGAGACTTCATGTTCATATGCTTTCAAACCACATTGTGTGAAATGCCGACTGATTATTTGGTATGGGTCGTGTTTCCTGAGCTCTATATTTACTAACTTCACTTCGTCCATTGATTCGGCTTCTGCCTTAGAATGGCCTATGTTTAATAAAATAATTTTTCCTAGATAAACCTGAAAAGATGGCCATGCCTTTTTCTGTTGAGTCTTTAATTCTATCCCAATACCACCATTTACTAACTGATAAGCCACTTCTCTGCATATCAACCTGTCTGGTAAAATTTTTGGGAGTGCATGAGGCAGAATGGTACATCCATAAACCCTCACATAGGAAAAATTTTCCTCGATGAACCAGTCAGCGACTGTTTTGAGGTTTTCTATGATGGTATTAGAAATACGAGGGGGCTCGCATCCCAGGAATAATTTGTGCAGAGGGATCATTACGTAATGACAAATCTCATAAAACGCATTTTTTTCATTTTCTTCCCAGAGAGCTGAATGGTATTTATGAACGGGCTATGGAAAAGAAACATTCCAATTCCAATTCATAAGTGGGAAAGGAGTCATAAAGCAAATGGCATCCATTATATAAGCTGACATATAAAAAGACATTGGCAGTCCTTTTGACCTAGCTGCTTTGTAATTCATAACCTCTGATGTAAGGTTATCTGATAGAATTTTGTGCCAATTGAAACTGCGTCCCTCTGAAACTTCTTCTAAGAAAGGTGTCCAGTCTGCATTAAAATGAAAAGGATCCTTTCTCCCAAAAAGTCTACATAACATCATCGCTAAATACACCATATATTCATTTAAGGAAGCCGTGGCATAAATTCCATGTAAATCAGCCCTAAACTTGTTTTCATCTCTGGCCCATCCTCTTATCATGTCAGTGTATGTTTGACCACCTTCAGCGCACTCTTTTCTTTGAAATGCAGCTACAAACTAAGTATTATAAGTATGTCTATAATTGGGCGAGAGCTTATACATTACTTGGATATTTTCAGGTCTGAATGAGCCGATGACAGCTCCTTGTTCATTCAGAATACTTCTAGTCGGAACGTCTACTTTATCCAGTGCCCAGGTTATCATATTAGTATAGGAAACAAGTCTCAGGCGCGCAACAACCTTATGAAGCTCAGTCTCGCCGATATCTCGGAGATGGTTGTCCGCACCAGTGTCCGCATATTGAAGTTCATCCTCCTTTTTTTCTGCAATTGCAGCCCATGATTTGACAGAGTGTACTACCCCAGATGCAGTAGTATCGGAAATAATATCGCCTTCTGGTTGCTCTTCATTTTTCTTCGAAGCCTTTTTTGGTGCCATAGCTCTGTGTTCACTTGAAAACCTGTAACACAGAGGAATTTAGCTTCGAAATGATAATGTAAATGTTTCAAAATTTACTTTGAATATATCATAAATGCATTGAGATTTGTACCTTTGTTATGAATTTAAGGCTCTTAATGAAAAAGATATTCCCGAATATATGCATTTAATGTTTGTACTTAAGCTTTCTTCAGTGTATTAAAAAACTTTCCAAATTGGATAATGCCGCATTAAAGATCATTTATCAAAACTTTTACTTTAAACCTTGTTTATACGAATAATTAATTAGTGTTAATCTTGATTTAAAATTTGAAAACACTCGTATCGGAGTTTCGGAACTTTTGATGTCAAGGAAACAAGTCATCGAAGAACCCCGATTGCCGAAATCACGATATATTATTTAAGTTAAAACATTTTTATTGTCTTAATTAATCCAGATTAAACCTTTTCGAGATTTCATTAATCAGGAAATCGGGAATCGGGAAATCGGGAAATCCAATGACATGAAAATTGCTGCTCACAAAACCGCGAATCCCGATATCCCGGTATGATTATTTACACTTAATCATGCTTAACATTAATTAGATTAACTCTAAACTTCACTTAAGGATTAACTATATCGCGAAATCGAGAAATCGGAAAATATGATGACAAGTTTCTTTGTTCTCACAAAATCGCGAATCCCGATTTTGCGATGAGCTTAACTTTAAGTTTAAACCTCTTTAACTTATGATTTAAGTAAATGATGTTTTAATTAAGGATTAATGTATTGAGAAATCAGAAATCGGGATTTCGCTATTCAATTTTTGTTGAACATTTGTTATTTCAAAACTCTGAATCCCGATATCCCGATGTAAATTTAAAGTTCCTTAAGTTTTTAACATTACTATTCATTTAAAAGATCATTTGAAAAAGTGTTTGAAACTTATGTTCGTTTAGATTTTTAATCATTCTTTATCCAAAAATGAACCATAAAGGCATCACGAATTCGTTGGAGATGAAATTTTTGCTTTAGGAAGTTTATAAAATGCAAAGACTCAAAAATACAAAAAAAAAATTATCCTCCGGGTCAAAAATTCAAGGTCTGTTTCAACATAGGCTCTAACTGGGGACCTCGTCTCCCTGCGGGACGAGGAGAACATGCAGACTCAGTGCCTTCATTGGGTGATGGGGTCAAGGGTTTATTTCTGATAAACTGATCAAGGAGCAAGAAAAGAGAATGCATACAGTCTTTGAAAAACTTTTCAAAACTTATCACTTATTTGAAATTCGGTTATGGTCTGCTTCGAAATTCTCCTTCTCATTCCAAAATTGAGTTAGTATTGAGATGATTAGAACAATCTTTTAGAAACTCAACAGATTATTGAACATTTAGGCTTGCATCAATCGAAATAAAATTTATAAATTTAAAACTGGGGAGCTCCATTTGACCTAAGATGAATATCCAGTTTTTTGAAAAATTGATAACTAGAATAGAGTTATAGATAAGTATGACAACCTTACAGATACCTCAGATATTGCTTCACTGCCAGCAGGCCTGTTCAATACCCTGGTGAAGTTATCTGTCCCTTTTTACTGAATTTCCTTTCACCGCTTTGAATGCTAATTTTATGTTTAGACATTGCTTCACTACCAGCAGGCCTGTTCAGTACCCCGGTGAAGTTATCTATTTTTTTTATTTTTAGACGAGGGAAATCATTTAAATGAATTTCCTTTCATCGTCTGTAGGACTAGATGGGGGCAATCAGTTATGAATTTCCTTTCACCATTTGTCTTATCGTTAGTTCATGCTTACGAAGCGAGGGCAATCAGTGATATTTAATATATCAGGGGTGGTGATCTGTGTAAAATTTTTATAATAAAGGTTTGTCAACTTGTTTTGATTATTCTAGACCAATTGTTCTCAACCTTCAAAACCTCCTTAGTCTGTAGAGAAAAAGGGAAAAATATTTTCAAGGGATCTTCTTTTGAGCAAGCTTAAAAGTTCAGATAAACTATTAAGAAACTTAAGATATTTAAAGTTAATCTCAAACCTAACCATTTTTAGTCAGAGAGAAAAATCATGAAAACTGACCTAACTGAATTCAATCATTTGATAATTTTCGAAGTCAATACAAGATCTCTTCAACTCTGACAAAAAGTTTTTTCAACTTTTCAACAAGATAAAACTAAGGGTATTAAAGGAAACTTTACAACAATGTAAAACCAGAATACCTCAGATATAATTTCAAAAATAACTCTCTTTTTTTTTTACAAAATAATTTTTTAACAATTTGAGAAAGAAACCGGTATGTACAAATTTATTTTATTTTATTTATTTTTATTTTATTTTATTTATTAT
>ML782603.1:56412-66899 GCA_009831015.1 Picea engelmannii | reverse complement strand
TCGCCTTGTAAAATCTTTGGCAGACATTGTCTTCTATTTTTTTGAAAAGATGCAAACCCCACCTGTGCATCAGGTGACAAGGTTTGCACTCTGCTCTGAACTTCTTCATAAGATTTAGCATTTCTAAAAACATCATCATAAACCGAGACTTCAGGTTCATATGCTTTCAAACCACATTGTGTGAATTGCTGACTGATTATTTTGTATGGGTCATGTTTCCTGAGCTCTATATTTACTAACTTCACTTCGTCCATTGATTCGGCTTCTGCCTTAGAATGGCCTATGTTTAATAAAAAAAAAATTCCTAGATAAACCAGAAAAGATGGCCATGCCTTTTTCTGTTGAGCCTTTAATTTTAGCCCAATACCACCATTTACTAACTGATAAGCCACTTCTCTACATATCAACCTGTCTGGTAAAATTTTTGGGAGTGCATGAGGTGGAATGGTACAGCCATAAACCCTCACATAGGAAAAATTTTCCTCGATGAACCAGTCAGCGACTGTTTTGAGGTTTTCTATGATGGTATTAGAAATACGAGGGGGCTCGCATCCCAAGAATAATTTGTGCAGAGGGATCATTACGTAATGACAAATCTCATAAAACGCATTTTTTGCATTTTCTTCCCAGAGAGCTGAATGGTATTTATGAACGGGCTCTGGACAAGAAACATTCCAATTCCAATTCATAAGTGGGAAAGGAGTCATAAAGCAAATGACATCCATTATATAAGCTGACATATAAAAAGACACTGGCAGTCCTTTTGACCTAGTTGCTTTGTAATTCATAACCTCTGATGTAAGGTTATCTGATAGAATTTTGTGCCAATTGAAACTGCATCCCTCTGAAACTTCTTCTAAGAAAGGTGTCCAGTCTGCATTAAAATGAAAAGGATCCTTTCTCCCAAAAAGTCTACATAACATCATCGCTAAATACACCATATATTCATTTAAGGAAGCCGTGGCATAAATTCCATGTAAATCAACCCTAAACTTGTTTTCATCTCTGGCCCAGCCTCTTATCATGTCAGGGTATGTTTGGCCACCTTCAATGCACTCTTTTCTTTGAAATGCAGCTACAAACTCAGTATTATAAGTATGTCTATAATTGGATGAGAGCTTATACATCACTTGGATATTTTCAGGTCTAAATGAGCCAATGACAGCTCCTTGTTCGTTCAGAATACTTCTAGTCGGAACGTCTACTTTATCCAGTGCCCAGGTGATCATATCAGTATAGGAAACAAGTCTTGGGCGCGCAGCAACCTTATGAAGCTCAGTCTCGATGATATCTCGGAGATGGTTTTCTGCACCAGTGTCCGCATATTTAAGTTCATCCTCCATTTTTTCTGCAATTGCAGCCCATGATTTGACAGAGTGTACTACCCCAGATGCAGTAGTATCAAAAATAATATCGCCTTCTGGTTGCTCTTCATTTTTCTTCGAAGCCTTTTTTGGTGCCATAGCTCTGTGTTCACTTGAAAACCTGTAACACAGAGGAATTTATCTTCGAAATGATAATGTAAACATTTCAAAATTTACTTTGAATATATCGTAAATGCATTGAGATTTGTACCTCCGTTATGAATTTAAGGCTCTTAATGCAAAAGATATTCCCGAATATATGCATTTAATGTTTGTACTTAAGCTTTCTTCAGTGTATTCAAAAACTTTCCAAATTGGATAATGTCGCATTAAAGATCATTTATCAAAACTTTTACTTTAAACCTTGTTTATACGAATAATTAATTAGTGTTAATCTTGATTTAAAATTTGAAAACACTCGTATCGGAGTTTCGGAACTTTTGATGTCAAGAAAACAAGTCATCGAAGAACCCCGATTGCCGAAATCACGATATATTATTTAAGTTAAAACATTTTTATTGTCTTAATTAATCCAGATTAAACCTTTTCGAGATTTCATTAATCGGGAAATCGGGAATCGGGAAATCGGGAAATCCAATGACATGAAAATTGCTTCTCACAAAACCGCGAATCCCAATATCCCGATATGATTATTTACTCTTAATCATGCTTAACATTAATTAGATTAACTCTAAACTTCACTTAAGGATTAACTATATCGGGAAATCGGGAAATCGGAAAATACGATGACAAGTTTCTTTGTTCTCACAAAATCGTGAATCCCGATTTTGCGATGGCTTAACTTTAAGTTTAAACCTCTTTAACTTATGATTTAAGTAAATGATGTTTTAATTAAGGATTAATGTATTGGGAAATCGGAAATTGGGATTTCGCTATTCAATTTGTGTTGAACATTTGTTATTTCAAAACTCCGAATCTCGATATCCCGATGTAAATTTAAAGTTCCTTAAGTTTTTAACATTACTGTTCATTTAAAAGATCATTTGAAAAAGTGTTTGAAACTTATGTTCGTTTAGATTTTTAATCATTCTTTATCCGAAAATGAACCATAAAGGCATCACGAATTCGTTGGAGATGAAATTTTTGCTTTAGGAAGTTTATAAAATGCAAAGACTCAAAAATACAAAAAAAAAAATATCCTCCAGGTCAAAAATTCAAGGTCTGTTTCAACAATGATGATGAGCTTAGTAGATTTCTCCATGTGGTAGATGGATTTTCTGATATGCATATTGACCAGAAAAATCAAAATGTAGAGGAATCCAAGAAGCCTAAGCTAAAAAGAAAAATGGGTCAATGTGATATTGTTCAGCTGCCCAACAATTATATACCATGAGGTTTGGTGCCTCTTGAGAAGCTTTTCGATCATAACGATGTCCCTTACAAACCTGATAAGAAGGAGAAAGATCCTGTTGTCCGTGAGCACAATATAGGAAGCCAAAATCATCCTAAATTCATAAATCTGTCTGTTGAATTAACCGTTGATCAGAGGTCTGAATATTGCAGCATTATGAAGGAATTCACTGATGTTTTTGCCTGGAAATATAGTGATCTAAAAACCTATGACCCTGAGGTCATTCAACATAAGATTCCCCTCGAGAAAGACACCATCCCTTTCAAACAGAAACTGATACCTATCAGTCCTCTCCTATTGCATGTAATTGAAAGAGAAATCAAAAAGCGAATTGATGCCAAAATTATAATCCCTTTAAGATACTCTAAATGGATTGCAAATCTAGTGATAGTGAGAAAGAAAAATGGTGAGATCAGGTTATGTGTTGACTTTAGAAACCTAAATAAATGCTCAAAGAAAGACAACTATCCTCTACCCAAGATGGAACATTTGCTGCAAAGAATTTTGAGGGCCACTATCATGTCTTTCCTAGATGGTTTCTTAGGCTATAACCAGATTTATGTACATCCTAATGACCAAGAAAAAAATGCCTTTACTACTACTTGGGGTACCTTCATGTACACCAATATGCCATTCGGATTGATGAATGTCGGGGCCACTTTTCAGAGGGCCATGGACATAGCTTTCGTGGGAGAAAAGGACAAGTTTGTCCTCATCTATATTGATGACATCAAAGTTTATTCCAGCAGTCATGAAGAGCACCTGAAGCATTTGAAAAGAGTATTTCTGAAATGCAGACAATTCGAGATTTCATTGAACCCCAAAAAGTCTCAATTTTCTCTCAAGAAGGGCAAGCTCCTAGGCCACATCGTTTCAACAGAAGGTGTGAAAATTGATCTAGCTCGGGTGGAAGCAATTCATAGGTTGTCCATACCAAGGTCAAAGAAGGATATCCTATCTCTACTTGGTAAGATAAATTTTGTCAGAAGATTTATTCCAAATTTCTTTGAGTTAGTGAAACACATAACTTCTATGCTTAAAAAGGGGTCCGAGATAAAGTGGACAGACAATGCAAGAAGTTCATTTTAGGATATCAAATAGGCTATCATGGAATCCCCCACTCTAATCAATCTGGATTGCACCAAGAACTTCTATATTTTCTCTTTTGCTTCCTATGACACGGTGGCAGCAGTCTTGTTACAAAAAGATGATGAAAGTCTTGATCACCCAGTGGCCTTTTTCAGCAAAACACTTAGAGACGCTGAACTAAGGTATGATCCTATAGAAAAACAAGCTTATGCTCTCATTAAGTCCTTAAAATATTTCAGAATTTATATCCTCCATGCAAAGGTTATTGCCTATGTTCCTTCAGCCTCTGTGAAGGATGTCTTCACTCAGCCTGATATTGATGGAAAGAGAGCTAAATGGATCGAAAATCTAATCGAGTTCGACATAGAAGTGAAGCCCACTAAGCTGATAAAAGGCCAAGGCCTTGCCAAGCTTTTGACGGAAGAAAACTGTGATCTTTTGGACATAAATTTCATTGGGGAAAGTTCAGAAAGTTTGCAAACAGAGGTAGCAGCGAAAGGACAACATAACAACCAGCAGGTGGCTGAGCATTTGTTTTCATGTGAGTGGTATTCAGGTATTATTCATTTTTTACAGAAGTTGGAAGTTCCTCTTGAACTTAACATGACTCAAGCCCAAGCCCTTAAGCTCAGAGCAATTAAATTTTGCATTAATAATAATCTTTTGTATTGGAAAGATCCTATTGGTTTACTACTAAGATGTTTGAACAAAGAAGAGTCAATTGAAGTCATACATCAGTTTCATTCAAGTATCTATGTAGGCCATCATTATTGGAAGACCACAGCTCATAAGATTTTAAGGGCTAGGTATTATTGGCCTTTTCTTTTTTTAGATGTATGCACGTTTGTGAAATCTTGTGATAAATGTCAAAGATTCATAGGAAAACAACAACTAAAATCTCTACCCCTGAGACCTATTGTAGTGAATGGTCCTTTTCAGCAGTGGGGTTTAGATTTCATAGGCGAGATTAATCCTTCATCTAGTGGTCAGCATAAATGGATCTTGGTAGCCACTGACTATTTTACAAAATGGATAGAGGCAATCCCCACTAGAAATGCCACTCATCAGGTCGTCATGAAATTTCTCTATGAGAACATCCTGAGTAGATTTGGTTGCCCAAAAAGGCTAGTGACAGATAATGCAGTAGCTTTCAACGCTGATGCATTGGTTGACATGTGCAAATCAGCGGGCATTCAATTGGTACACTCTACTTCCTACTACCCTCAAGGTAATGGCCTTGCCGAGTCATCCAATAAGAGTCTAATCAAAATCATCAGAAAGCTATTCGAAGAGAATCAAAAGAATTGGGATTCTAAACTAAAGTTTGCTCTTTGGGAAGACAGAGTAACTAACAAGAAATCCATAGGAACTTCTCCTTTCAAACTGTTTTATGGCACTGATGCCATTTTCCCTATTCAGTTAGTTTTGTCAGTGGCCAAGTTTTTTCAGGAGGAACAAACTAAATCAAATGATATGATAAGAAAAATGCTTGACTTGGTAGAATTGCAGCAGGTCAGAGAACAACTGGTGGATAAATCAGAGGCTCATCAAAAGAGGATCAAGGACACTTTTGACAGAAAGGAAAAGGTGGATGATTTTCAGGTTGGTGACTAGGTTTTGAAGTGGGATGCCCTCAGACAAGACAAAGGCAAGCACGACAAGTTTGACTCTTTGTGGACCGGTCCTTTCATGATAAATCAAGCACATCACAACAACACCTTCATTCTAAAAAGTCTGGAAGGTGAAGAAATGTTAGGTGGCCCAGTCAATGGGCATTTTCTGAAACTCTATTTTATCTAAGGCTTTAAAGACTTGTCATTGTAATTTTATTTTTCAACTTTTATTTTTACAGAATAACTCCATGCCCAATGGAAACACTAGTATATAGGTTTAAATTTTCATTTTTTAGGAAAGGCATTGGTTCTATGGTTCTTGAAACCTCACAGGGAGGCTTTCACCCCCAATAGGAGCCAGTGTTATCTTCTCAAATAAATCAATAGAGATTTTTCATTTTAGGTGATAGGAAGTCTTTTAAAAAGGTACTTCTTAAATTTTTAAAGGTTCATTTCTCAAAGCTTTACCCATGTAATAAAGTTTAAATAAAAGTTCGTCTAGTTTTGGTTTGATCTAATTCAAATCTCAGGTTTCAGTGGCTTAGGCGAACATTTCGATTGTTCATTAGCCACCGAAAGCCTTAGCTTTCAGAAGCTTAAATAAATGAATCCAGGGCCATTTTAGCCACCGAAATCGTTGAAGCGGGGAAAGACCCAGCACGTCCTATCACACGTTTCAACTGACGGGTTCAACGTTTCCATGATTGCACAAGCCGCCAAAAGGACTAGAAAAAGAACCGTTCACGACCGGAAGCTGATCCCTCTGTGATATAAGCAAATCTCTCCAGATCGCTATATCATTAAGCCATGTGCTTATGTACTCTCCATTTATTTCAGTTATTCACCATGACTGCTGCAAATCATCAACCATTTCGCTGCACTCCTTGCAATCAGTTCCATGTTCAAAAGCTCACCTCAGTTACCTCAATTTTATCATAGCCGAGCCAATTTTCGCTAAGTCTACGCAGTGTAACGCTTCCCGAAATCTGCTCCTTCGATCACAGGTGTGCGAAAACGTCGTGGAAAATGAAGAAAGGAACGCCAACCCTAAGGAAGGAACTCAACGATATCAGTTACCTGGAATCACACCCGGAGGTATGTCAAATGTTCAAGGATGCAGGGTGTTACAATTTTTGTAAAAAATTACAGAGTTTTCATTTGCAGGTGGTAGAGGCCGTCACCCTTAATTTCGATGGAAAGAAAGCAATCATCGACCAGGATGAATTCGAGATTGATGAAGCCCTCATAGTCGAAGTGACAGAGCTTCCCACGACTGGAGAGAAATGGTTTAAAACCACTATTTTTAAGAATGTTGAATTCAAGACCTATTTAAAACCAGAACACAGGGGTTTGATATGGAAGAAAGATATTCATGTATCTTTCCTTGAAGAGAAATGGCAACAGTTATTGAAAGCTATAATGGTTTATATAACCTGTGAAGGGCGATACAACAGGGTGATGATTTACCATTTTAAACTTATAAACCATTTGACTGGTAGAAACCCACTCAATCTGTCCTATTTCCTCCACCGAAGCTTATCCAAGATGGCTCATCAAGTCAAGTCCAAACCCAGTCAAGTTGCAGGTAGATTATCTCACCATAGTTTAATCAAACTGTTGGTTTGTGAGCTGTTGCAAAGAAAAGTTAAAGAGTGGAATTACTTCTTATTCTGGAATGATTTCCAGACTGAGTTTCAGCTAGAGGTAAAAAAGAGTCCTCATTCTAAGAAATCCTCCACTCCTAGAAGTGGAAAGAGGAGGAGGAGAGCTATCTTTCCAACCCCAGTCAATCAACTGTCTCCTTCCTCTAAGCTGGGCAAAACTAAGAAGAAATTGAATTTCAACAGTGAAGAAGAAGAGGCCAAAGAATCCCCAGTGAACAAAATCATTCTTAATCTTTCTTACAGAGACTCGGAGAATGAAGAGCAGCAATTTGAAATGGGGCACGAAGATTCAGTTACCACAGGGCGTGACAATTCTGTTTTTGTGGATATATACACAACAAGTTATGAGAATCTTCCATCACCTACACCCCGAGAAGAACAAGAACCACAAATTGCAGATGCCTCATCTAGCGAACGAGTGAAGCAGAGTAAATCAAAAGAAATCAAGAAAGTTAAGAAGAAGCTAACCGAGCAAGAAGTGCTAGAAAGGGTAATAAAAACCAGGTATGAAACTCTATCAAAAAACTTTGCAGAAAGCAACTCAGCTTTGGAAAGATTAACCCATGAAAGCATAAAGGAGAAGAAAAAGAAAAACAAGATCGTAAAGGACTACAAAAACGTATGGAGAGTAGCTCAGGGTTTGAAGAAAAAGGTCAGGACTTTGAGGAAAGAAACAATGTCTTCAAAACACTAGGCTCATGCTTCTCTTGAGACCCTTGTAGAGGTGGCAGTTCAGTCCAATGAACCAGAGGCAGTCAGTAACCCTACAAATTTTGAGCAAGATACAGAAGCCTAAAAAGATCAGTCCTGAGGCGTTTTTGAGCTAAGACAAGGGTATTTTTGAAATTTTGATAATCTCAGGTTTCAGTGGCTTAGGCAAATATATCGATTGTTCATTAGCCACCAAAATCAGAACTTTCGGTAGCTAATCAGCCTGAATTCTATTTACTCTAGCTACCAAAAGCACTGATAAGGCAGAAAGCTAATGTTTTTGCACAGGTCCAAGTTTTTCTTGTTCAAAAGCCTAAAAAATGGTTCCAATCGATGGAAGATAATTAATGACATCTTTATCAAGAGTTTGTTTTGGTTTTGGAGATACTTTAAAAGACAGAAAATGTAAACAACAGTTAGCTATTGTCAAGGATATAAGATTGTTTGACTGTCAACAGGTGTCAAGTTCAACTCCTCCCATATCACATGAGATCTAGCAGCCTCAGAAGGCTCACTACATCTGCCAAGAATCTGAAGAACATAAAGATCAGTCGAGAAGTTGAATTGATCTAGTCTACTTGGGCCAGTTATTGATTTTCTATTTTTGGCAAAAATTCGATCCAATAATCTAGGATCTGGAAACTGTTTGTAAAAGGCTATAAAGCCAAGAACATATGATGAACATGGGGGTTTGATTTTGAGTTCTATAATCTACTGTTATTGTAAAGAGACACTTTCTTTAATATATTAAGCCTGCAAGCTTCTTTCATTTGTTATTGTCAGACTCTCCTTCATCTTTGTCTATGCATATGAGTAGAAATCATTCTTTTGTCTATGTTTAATGGTCCCATGGTAATTGTCATCTTACTTTTGACTGTTAAGCAAGAATCATAAGTATCTTTGGCTAGTTTTTTGACCCATCATATATATTGTCTATGTGTGTTCTGGTTAACTGATTAGTTTTCTTATCCATTTGATTTACAAACCTACCTGATAATAGCTCTTGAAGGCCTTGTATTGCATGAATATAGCTAGACTGTCTTGAAAATACAAACCAGTGATTAAAATATTCATCTTGATCCAAACCCACACCCATTATTGAGAAAATAGTTACCAAAAAGATTAAGTTACCAGGCATCTCTGATATACAGCCTAGGAGAGTTTCCTGGAGTGCTAACAGATTGCATGCATGTGCATGTGCATGTGACCGCATGAGGAAATGTGTTGCCATGTTTCCAACAATTTGCACCTTTGTGATCTAATGTGACAATTGCTAATGTGAGAAGGAAAAAGCAATAAAGCCTCCTAAGAACATTACAACCTTTACTCATTCCAACCAACATGTGGTGACATTTCTATAGATTACATTCTAGAATTATTAAATAAGACAACAAATCAATAATCATAATAATTGTTGATTGTCTTCCAAAATATGTTCACTTTTGTGTCTTACAACCCCACTCAAGGCCTACATAATAGCACTTGAATATTTAACCATAACATCCATAAATTAATTGTGATTGATCATGACCCCAGTTTCACTGCAACCTTTGGCATTATGACCCCAGTGTCGCTAGGAATTCCGCAGCTTCTTGCACATATTCCCTGATTTTGTTTATATGCAAAAGGAGTGCCAAACAATGGGCAAGCCCGTTTGGCCTAATGCCTCGAACTCGACATTCGTGGTTAAAGCGTCCAGCTGGTGCGAGGACGCAATATCCTCTCGAAACTTCTTTGAAACATCCTCTATTGAACCTTTATTACCAATTCTCTGAGTCGGTTGGTGTTACAATATTTGTAGTACCAACTCTCGAGTCGGTTGGCGTTGCAATATTTGTGAAGGTGGCGGGAGGCATTTTGCTTTTTACTATTCTAATAAACACCTGGCGTCCATTAGCGTGGGATAATCGACCATTAAATTGCCTTGTTTTTTTAGTGTTGAAGGTATAATTTTGGTTCAAATCGAACAGTTGAAATGGCAAGAATCTTGAAATTACAATTTCATCACCTTAACAGTTATCGTAGCTTTTAAACGGACTCAGGATTACAGTTCGGAAAACAGATTTATTTATTTGCCTAATTCCAACGGACGCAGTCGGAAATGAAGCGATTCGTTGGTTGATATACAACAACCACGCCCATCGACCCAGCCTTTCTCGTGCAACATTACGAGTCCAGCTTCAACCGCCTCTGGACACGTTGCCACAACCTTGCTTTCTGTACCAACTCTCTCAGTCTTCCCACTGTCAAAATGTCAGACCGGGCTAAGAGATATTATTTCTCCTTCCTATACTATCTATCTTATAATGCCGTCAAAATATCTAGCGAACATAATGCTGTGGCCGCCCTCTGACTAATAGGATATGGCTGTCGCCGCCCTCTTACTAAACATTATTTATTCGTTCAAAGCCATAAAAGCTTAGTCCGCTAGTAAGGCGGTGCTTGTCATTTCTCTACGGTACCGGAATTTCCAAACGAAAGTCACTAGTAGTAAAGCGGTGCCTCGGAATTCCCAAACGAAAGAGACCTAGCAGGGGATTTTTTCTCTATATATATGATTGATGAGATACTCTATGTATGTTGTTTTCGTGCTCTTCTTCTCTCGTTCACTCATATCACGATGATCAGTAATCACTGTTGGATTTCAGTTCCCTCATCACCGGCGATCCTTCTG
>ML782603.1:0-25588 GCA_009831015.1 Picea engelmannii | reverse complement strand
CCTTCAACACTTAGGCTCCATGGCCTAACAAACACATAAGCCTACCAGCTTATACAAAACATGGCTCACCATCCTATAGACATGTTTACAATTCATTTCATATATCATGATTTGCAACGGGGCTCGGCCTTGGGGACACTACAGTGCCTTTGTAGAAGGTGAGTTGTACCTGTCATGGATGCAATTATTTCCAAGCCCATTCATGCCTTTTATTATTTTTGTTATTTCATTTTTTATTTCTTTTTTCTTTCTTTTTGCTCAAGAGATAAACTAGGGACACTGCCTTGGCATGGTAACCAGTGGTGACAGCGTTACCCACAATTAATTTCATAGAAATAATAAGGTTGGCTCATGATGATACCCCCTTTTCCTTGGCCATGCAACCAAAGGTCACTGTCTTGGCGTGGTAACCAGCTGATTGCAATGCCATACTACTAGGTACCCATGTACCTAATAGGTTGGCTCACGATGAGACCTCCTATCCTCTGGTTAGGTCTTGTTTTATTATTTTTTAGGGTCCCTCTTGTTTCTTTTGAGAAGCCCTTTATTGCTTTCTTGGGGATCCCTAGGTGAAGCATCTCGAGGTTTTATTCTTAGGCTTTTATCTTTTACTAGCTTGATTTTACCTTCTGGGCCTTTAGCCCCTTCTTCCCAATAGATAAGGTGCAACCCTAAAAAAGGTCAACTCAGTGCCCGGACAAGTGGAATGGGACAGGTGAGCGGGAAACAAGATGGAAAAGAAAAACTGTGAAGGGAGCAGACGATGGCTTCTCAGAGACAACCCCAGTGGCTAACCAAAACCAACAAACATAAGCTTACTAAGACACCCTGACAATCCCCAAAACATGGTCAAGTGGGCAAGTGTAAGATCCAAGCAGTTGTTAGAAATAAAAGGAATCAGATGCATACATTCAATAGTTTTGATGATCAAAGTGACACATACCATGATACCTGAACTAATTACCTCATGAAGAAAGAACCCTTTCTGACACAAGACCAAGCCGATGGTGGTGGAGGCTGTTGTTGCTGACATGATATGAATGTTGTAAGAGAGAAAAGGTGGGCCCTCTAGGGCCATGCTGAAGTCAATCCTGCTCTCGATACTCTATGTCTAGGACCTGTGGGCCTCGAGACGTGATCTCCTCGTTATCCCTGAAAGTGGGGGATAATGTTTGGCTCCAACTCGGGGACATGTGCTCACCATAGAGCACATGAGAACCTCATCATCTCTGGCATAAACTGCTGACCTTCTTTATCTCAAGCATAAGCATCAGTAACAAAACGGGGCGGTAATGCCACCCCAACATATATAGATAGAAATAAAGACCGAAATAACACAATCAATAAGGTGAAACAAAATACTTACACGTGCTTACATGTTGGTTGGATGTTGGGTGTAGTCAAACAACTAGCGAAGCCAATCCAACAATGTCCCACAATACGTGCCTTTGTGCTTCATTATAAAATAGAACAGTGACAAATCAAGCACAAAAATGACATGGGTTAGAGCATATATCATATCATCGAAAATCATAAAGTCTAACTCATGGAGGCGGGTGGGAGGGATAAAAACTTGCCAAGTCCATCTATGAGGAAAGCACTCAATCCACTTCTAGGAGGGGTCATGAAAAGCCCAAGGTTCAGAACACTGACTCAAAAGGTCTACACACTGGCTACCTAGGACGTTCTCACACTTTGAATTCTCGGAAGGGATTGACAAGGATGTATCATACGACTGGAAAATTCTCAAGGGAAAGTTGAAAAACTGATACAATAAACTCAAGTTTGTAATATTCAACCAACCTTTGGACTCTAGGGTTTTCCCCAGAGGAAAACCAAAATCAAAGACATGCTTCCCAACCACACCTCTGGAAACACACCAAGGTAAAGTAATCAGGGGTGGCTGGGGAAAGTCATCATAAGGATCCTCTTTTAAGCAAAGAAAGTCCTCACTTCTATCAAGACCTGAGAAAAGTGGTGGTTGATAATCATATTCATGGATAGATTCCAAGTGCTCAAAGGGGTACTCATCAAAACCCTCAAGGTAAGACTGAAAATCATCAGGAAAGTAAGGTACTAGGTCATCCTTGGGTTTTTGAAGAATGCGGGTAAAAATCGCATCTCCTTGTTTCCACTGATCAAGAGTAACCTGCTGTGATAATTGCAAAGGCAACACTTGGAGATGACTCTCTATGTCATAGATGGGATCCACATCATAGCTGATTGCATCCCACCTACGTCTCCCAACACGTATGAACTCATCAATGTTATCAGTTACATCATTATTGGTATCATAATATGCAGGGCTTGAAGCGTTCTCACTTATCTCCTCCTCATCTTACCTATCACAAAGTAGAGCATTATAAAAAACTAGGGGAGGAGGGAAACTTATTGTTTCTTCTTGTGTAGGAGTTTCAAGGACTTTGGTGTTTTTAACATGTTTTACGTTCTCATCCTCAGGAATTACCCCTTCATCTTCAATTGTGTAGCAAGGAAATTTGCTCAAGGTTTTCATCTCTCCTTCTTTTTTTGAATCAAGGAACAAGGTGTCATCGGTATCCTGAAAAGGGAAACGACTAACCTCATCATCGTTTTTTTGTGCAGGAGAAACAGGCTCTTGGATGGCCTCATCAGAAAAAGGAGCACAGGTTGATACTTCATCATCTTGCTTAGGTTTTTTCTCCTTAATCACATCCTCATTTTGTTGGTCGAAAACTTGTTCCCTTCTTTCTTGGGGATCATCAGTAAATGTTTCAGAGGAAACCAGTTTTATCAAGATGAGAGTGTCCATGGTACGGTCATTGGTTCTGGACAAGGAGAGATTCATCTCAATTCGAATGGCCATGTTGTGGGCTTCTGTAAGTGTTTTTGGACTCTTTTTATTTAGGAGGAAGCTCAAATGCCCTAGAATTTCATTAGTATAGAGTTAAACGAGGTACTTGTCTTTAGGACGATGGATTTCATTGATCTATTAAAGCAACCTCTGAAACCTAACCCCAAAAACTCTAACGATCTCATCCTCTATTTGTTTTATGCATTCAAGACCTCTCATCAATGATTGTATATCTCAATTTCATAACCCACCTTGCGAGGAAGATTTCTTCAAATTGGTCCATAGATGTGATACTGGTAGCTGGAAAATTATCATACCATCTTCTAGCCTCTCCATGCAGAGTGGCAGAGAAGAGTTTCATTACCAAGTCTTCAGCCTCATCACTAACAGGGAAGTACTGAAAGAAAACCCAGAATTTTCTCATATGATAATCGAGACTTTCTCCATTGATGCCGACGAATATAGGGAGCCATTTTTTTATAAATGGGGGGCATTTGTCTGAGATATCCTGGGATTTTACTCATGTCCAAAGGTTTGTAGTTCCCCGGATCCCATTGTGAAGTCATAGTTGGCTTCGTCATCAATGGAGTCGCTAGATAGTTTTCTTGAAACTATCAAAATATAAGGGAAAATACCCGAAGTGGTGTCGCCAGGTAAGCTTGTAAGATAAGAACTATAGGAGCAAGGCTTACTGAAAAAGTGTCGTCTAAGGAAGGTTTGATTCAGTGTTCCCTAACAACGATGCCAAAATGTTATCACGCAGTTTGTAGAAAGGGTTAAAGATCGAGGTTTGAAGGCCAAACTGGCGTAACAGGAACCAATCCCACCCAATGTCACCACGATGGGAAGGTTATTTCTTTTTAGGGAGGTTAGGCCTAGGGGAGATGTTCCCGGTGACCTGGGGTTTTAAGGAGGCAAGAGGATAATAATACAAGGATATGTTCCCCCTTCACAAGTCACCACCAATCAGATATTCCCGGCTAAACATCCAATAATGGAGTAAAACCCCCAAAGAAATGTACCTTCCTAGAACAAAGCAACATCAAACTGATATGTGTAAGCTATTTTAGTGGGTTAGTACTTCATATGAGTATCTGATAAATATATATAAGCAATTATGGCAATAAATATTGACAAAGTCAATGTTTATAAATATGGCAATGAAAGTAATGCCACTTCTTCAATAAACGCTACAATAACGTTGGCATTCAATACAATAAAACAATAACTCATTCAATTAATGCCTTTAATCATTGTCCAATTTCTTAATAAACAAAACGATGTTGCACTAATGATGTAGTAGCATAAGATGACCGCAGCAACTAGGGTTAGTAGGGTTAGATATTAGGCTAGGGTTAGTAGTTAGGGTTTCAATTCAAAGTGTTTGATAGTGTTTAGATCAAGTCCAATTCAACGCATGAGGTATTAGGATCAGTGCCTTAGGGTTTAATGGAGTCAAAAGTGAAGGACGCAGGAGTTGAAGGAGGCAAAGATTAAGGACTAGAGGGAGAAGTTTTGAGGTGTTGCTAAAGCAAGGCCTAGAAATCAAAACCCTAGGGGAGAAAGGCTCACTCTGGTGTTGCTACAGCAAGGCCTCGTGCTCTCTCCTCCTTCTTGGCAAACAACTAGCTCAAGAATAAAGCATACAAAAAAAACAAGAGGGTTTGATGAGACAAGGTGTTGCTACAACAAGGCCTTTCAGCAAACCCTAGAAAGAGTATGGCCCTAGTGTAGTAGACCTAGGCCAAGGACGTCTCACTCTTTTTGGCCTCTAGATAGTGTTGATATTATGGTAGCTTCAGGAGGTATGAACCTCTATTGTGACCTATGAAGAGATTAGAATATTCCAGAAGGAAGCAAAGAAGTAAAGGAAACCCTAGACGAGATGTCGGCTGCAGAAATATAATTAATGTGAATTAATTAGCACCCACAAGGAGAAGTCGGCCCCAGTAAGTCTACCAGACCACTATAAATACAGGGTGCCAGTTCTCATTATTCACACTTCTCATAATTGCAGAGAGCAGCTTCTGTGCACTGCAGTTGTGCACTGCAGTTGGTAGTTTTGTGCGCAAGTTTATGGGGAAGGTGTTGCGCCATTTTCTCGGTGGGACTATCTGATCATCTTGGTTTATATTCTTGCTTGGTGCATTACCCTTTCTTGGCTATTGATTTATACCAGTATTCTTCTCTGTCAAGGTCAAGGTGCTCAGAGGGTGGCCTCGGCCTATGGTTGGGTGACAAGGGTATTGTCAATGGAAAAATGAGCACAATCTTTCATATTCTAACAGGTTATGGGCCCACACCTCCTTCATTCAGTCTAAACGCTGGAAGGAAGCATAGTCGCTAGGGTATTGATCTCATTGAGGAACTGTCGCTAGGGTTACTAGCAGGAGTAGCTTCCAAAGACACTGTCGCTAGGGTTACTAGCAGAAGCAGTTGCAGAAACCCTAACCTCATATCCGACACCTTGCGATCGAGCATCTCGCTCAAAAAGAAGATATTCAGATGCGACCTAACTCAGCGCACCTTTTGGCTCTCTCAGAAGATAGAAATGACGAAGTTGAAGTTTTGGATCAAGGCATGACCAGTTACCTGTCAACCGAAGACATGTGTGAAACAATCAGTCTTTTACACTAATCATCACTTACTGGAACGATTGAAGATGACATGTGGATAATCGATAGCGGAGCTTCTAGGCACATGATGGGAGATCAAGCCAGACTCTCAAATCTAAATGAGAAGAAGACCTCGTACAAGGTAGATCTTGGAGACAGAAGCAGAGTATATGGCAGCATGTGAAGCATGCACTGAAGCAATATGGTTAAGGAAGTTAATCTCCTATTTATTTGATCAGATTCCAGATTCAACCATAATATATTGTGATAATCATAGTTGTATAAGATTATCAGAACAACCCTTTTTTCATGAAAGGTCTAAACACATTGAGATCAAATACTACTTTATTCGAGATAAATTCCAAGAAGGAGAGGTAAAACTTGAGTATATCCCCACTGATGAGCAGACAACAGACATTCTGACAAAACCTCTATCCAGAATAAAGTTTGCATATTTTTGAGAGAAGATGGGGATCGTGGAAATAACTCCCTTACCTGAAAGGGAAGACTCTCCAGGTTAGGAGGGAGCACTAAAATATTATTGAAAAATATTATAGAAACATTTTATCTTTGTGATTGAAAAATAGTCTAGATTGGACAGATTCTTTCCTGTTCGAAAAGTGGATTGAGATTTTTGATGGACAACAATTTCCCATTGTGGTTAACATGGGAAATAGTCCAGATTGTTGGTGTATCATAGACAACAACTTCCCATTGTGGTTAACATGGGGAGTGGTCTAGGGTAGTCTCTCTTCTTGAGGGTTACTCAAGAATACTGGTCTGCCTCGCCGGAAAACGATCTCTCATTGTGGTTAACGCGAGGAATGGTCTGTTTTGGAGGTTGATGCAGGACAGTCTTTTCCTCTTGTGGTTAACAAAGGAAATGGTCCGAACAATCATTCCTTAGGGTTTATACATTCTCTCCAGGGTGCACTTTGATTAGTGTAGGAGGAATGGCCCAGGGTGGGGAATGGTCCAAGCTCAACAATAAGAGACAGACATTCCTTAGGGTTTATACATTCTCTCTAGGGTGCACTTTGATTAGTGTAGGAAGAATGGCCTAGGGTGGGGAATGGTCCAGGTTCAAAAGACAGGACAATTATTCTTCCTTGTTTGAGAATAATAGTCCAGATATCTCATTGTTCTACTCTAAGGGCAGATATTCTTTCATATCTCACAGACGTGAGTGAAAGATTGGCCCAGATGATTCAGTTTATTTTAACAATATTTTTCTGTGCAGGTTGGCATCAGATGATTGTTATGGAGATTGCTTGTCTCCAGATAGTAGAGATATACTACTATGGTGGATTTGTTCCACTGTTTGTGACTATGTGTCATAGTTTGAGTAGTTGCGTACTACCATGGATAAACACAGGTGTGTTCTATCAATTGATATTGTACCAGTTGTCATAGGAGATTATCCAGTTGGATAATAGTGACGGTGCTCATGATACTACCAGTTGAATGGTTTGTTTGTGCTCAAGACCATACCTCCCTAGCTAGGAGGGAGTGTTAATATTATGGTAGCTTTGGGAGGTATGAACCTTTATTGTGACCTATGATGAGATTAGAATATTTTGAAAGGAAGCAAAGAAGTAAAGGAAACCCTAGACGAGATGTCAACTGCAGAAATATAATTAATGTGAATTAATTAGTACCCAGAAGGAGAAGTCGGCCCCAGTAAGTCTGCCAGACCACTATAAATACAAGGTGCCGGTTCTCATTATTCACACTTCTCAAAATTGTAGAGAGTAGTTTCTGCACACTGCAATTGGCAGTTTTGTGTGCAAGTTTTTGGGGAAGGTGTTGCACCAGTTTCTGGGTGGGACTATCTGATTAGATTGGTTTCTATTCTTGCTTGGTGCATTAGCCTTGCTTGGTTATTCATTGCTACCAATATTCTTCTCTGTCAAGGTCAAGGTGCTCGGAGGGTGGCTTTGGCATATGGTTAGGTCACAAGGGTATTTTCAATGGTAAAACGAGCACAATCTTTCATATTCTAACAGATATTACGACTAGCAACAGAAGAATAAGGGAAGAGAGTGTAACAATGGCTAGGCTCTCTCCTTCTTCAATGGCTGAAAATTTCTCTATCAAGGGACATGAGACAAGGACCTAGTTGTGTGCTTGTCACCTGGGGTTTTGATTCAACAATATTCATAAACATATGCAAGAAATTAAACTACAACCATTCATTAAGAATTTTTGCAGAGAAATACTTACAATTCACCAAGAAATAACCATGCAAACCCTAGTTGTAACACCTTCCTTCAAGAGAAACACCATAAAATGCCAAAAATGTCTTCCTTCAACAAGTACACCTCACTAAATCAGCCAAATACCCAAGAGAGGGCACAAATTTCAGACCTCACTAATGAGTGAGTCAAAGATCATGAAAAAATGAAGGATAAAATCCTCCATTTATACAATATCATGACCTAATTTTACTTTTTAGGTCATGTAAAAGGCCGACAAGGCCAAAATACCAAAATCATATTGTTATACATTTAATTGTCAAATTAAAACCCTAAATCAAGATGAAAAGAGAGTAAAACCCCCTCCAAGGGAGACGTCAACCCCTTTTAGGGCAGATGGGGCATCCTGGAGAAAAACATTAGCCCTCCCTGGGCTTCTCCAACCTACCACACGTGCCACTGTTGCCTAGTCTGCCTCCCAAGGTGTACATGATGTTGGGTGATGTCATGGTCAAGATGGTGATGTCCTAGGCCTCCCAAGGCCAACGCTCCACTGAGAAAGGGTCATCCCCCTTAGGTCAAGCTCTGTCGGGGTGCCTCTAGTGGAACATCCTCTTCATCTCTAGTGCAATGCCCCTAATCCAACTCCATCATGTCTCTGCCCTCTGATGGGGTCTCAAAATCCACCTGATGGACTCTTCAGCCACATGGAGGTCCGAACTGATCATCTCCCCATGTGTACCGGTCCAAGATGGTACCTATCCATCGTGCATGATCCTGCACATCAAAATCTATGCTCTCCATGGGCTCATTAGACACAGGGATCATAGCAATGTCAATCACATTTCATCATCAATATTAATAAACATATGCATAAAACCCCTAATATATCAATCGATAGCTCAAAGACGTTACACAAACCTATTATACAAGTCTGGGAAAAGGGCAAGGCATCCTATTGGGCTAGTGTCCACTGAATAAGGGAAGTTCCCAGAAGAGACCTATTCCAAGCCATATAAGTGGATGAAGTGGTCAATGGATGTCCAAGAAGGTGGGTGTGACGCAACACCCCCTGCCTTGGCAGGTTCTGCGCGACCTCTCGGTCTTAGGATCATTCCAAATCTTCCCCTGAGTCAGATTCACTCTTTGGTTTCCCCATAGGGAATACTTCACACACACAAACATGTGTATTCCATAGGTCCTTTTGAGTTATGTGTACGTGATCAAACACCGACGTTAACTCCACAACGGACCAACAAATGTGATTAGGGATTTTCCCTTTCGGGATTTCAGATTTTGCGATTTCGTGAATCCTGTTGTCGAGCCCCTTATCTTTTCAACCTCCGAAACCCAAAACATCAATGAGGGTTGACTCCTTCAATGCACCGAACACACTCCTCTTGTTGTCACTTATTTCGGCTTTTCGGGACTTGAGTGATCGACCAACACTCGTTCCTCTTCCCTTATGATTTCCCAGTTTCCGAAATTTCCCCTTTTTGGTGAGATCGATGGTCTTTCAGGACTTTCGCCGAAGCTCAACCACCTCTTTGGGCTTCCTTCACCCATATCCTCCAACTGGTGCTTGGGACCCTTCTTTCAGCTTTTCTCTCTTCGTGATTTCGGGAGTTGCGTTGACATGCAACTCTGTCTCTTGACTCCCAGAACCCCGAAACCCGACTGGAGCCCAAAGCTATTCTTCTGTGACCTTTTCGGGAGTTTTCTCCTTCCGCTCTTCGGGATTTCTCAAACTAGAAGTTTGAACTCTCAATTCCAAAAATCTATGCCCCCTCTGCTTCCCGACACCTTAAGTACCGAAATCCCAAAATTCTAGGCCAAAGTCCTGTTGCGTTTCACGACTTCGGGATTTTTACTCCACTATGTCCCAGCTCCTTGTCGTCAGGACTCCCGAATACCGAACTCCGAATTCCCGAAGTGTCGAAAATCACTCTTTCATCTTTCACACTCAATAATCCCTTTCGCGGTTTGGGAATGTGAATGACCAAAGGTTTTGGTCTGCACTTCAACCTTACGAAACTCGAAGTTCCGAAATGATCTAACGGCTCAACTGACCACAATAAACAGTCCACGTTGATTCTTGAAACCAAAGTGATTGGTTCACCCAACTCCTAACCACCTTGCAGCTTCACTGGATCCTATGGTCCTCGCGACTTCGCGAGTTCTCCACGGAGAATTCTGATCGTCTGATTCACTCCTTAAGAATCTTTAGCCAAACTGACTTGGCGTCCTTCCACTGAACTTAGCTTCTACGCGATGATTTCACTCCCCATATTCCTTTGGACTCTTCAAAGGTACTAACCCTCCTGAGCTTTCACTTGTGAACTTAAGTCTCCAAGAGAGATCATGCTCACACTCCTTGTGGAAATCTTTCAAATAACCTCTAGTTATTTGAGTCCTCGACTCTGTGCACTCTTTGCAACAACAGTCCTTCCACCTTCACCTTAGTTGATAACTTCTAAGGATTCAACTAGCCTCTGCACACCTTGCACGGTTATGTGCTTCACCCGCACTTCTGCTGGTGTGAGAACAACGGTATCTCTCCTGAGCTTTCTGAGATAAAACTCAGACTCTTGTCAATACACACCTTGCCGACGTTTCACTGCACTCCTTGCAGGAACTCTTAGGATGAGAACCAATTGAAACTCATTCTTCTCCTCTATCATAATTCATACACTTAACATGAAATCACACATTTAACCCAGCATTGAAACAAATGCATAAACAGAGAGAATAAAACAACTATAAACATACCATTCAGCAATTGTAAACAGTAAGCATCACAACACCATGAATATTGAGTCAAAGCTATATATATTAACTCAAGTGCTCCTGTACATGGGTTCTTCTCTATAGATCTTTGCTTCATCTCTCCTGCTTATGAATCTTGAATGATCATAATGTTACAATGATACAAGGGTGAGGGTGTCTATATCTGTTTTCCCTCCTACTCTCTAAACTATCTAATCTATGAATTCAAATCTACCTACTTTCATTAAATAGACTTAGTGTCTATTACATCCGGCAGATGAGAGCAAGTCACTCAAGATCTGTTTACAACATGCAAGTACACTTCCTTTAACTACTACATTAATATCTTCTCATTAATTTTTTCAAAATATTTCAAAATGTGCAAAATGTGTGCTGCGCTTTTCCAACTGTCTTCCACCTTTATGCTTTCTTGCTTGGTTGCTTACGATGCTCCTACATCATACTCCCTCTCTTGAAAATTTTCATGAACTCCTATTCATGAGCTCTTGCACAGTATGTCCATGCTTATGAATTTATGCTTCATCTTCCCAAATAGCATCTTCAACTGGATGTCCCTTCTATTTGACCAAGTATTCAAAATACTCTTTTCTCCTGGTCTTTTTGCTAATCCTTTTGTCAATTATGCTTTCCATCTGTTGCTTTTCATCTATAGGCATTTGTTTGGTCCATTGAATTTCTTTCTTCTCATCTTCTGCTCTTTCTTCTTCAGCTTTGTAAAGGTACAAATCCACAACATTGAATATCGATGAGATTCTGACCCCATCAGGTAATTCAATCTCATATGCGTTTGCCCAAAATTTCCTTATGACCTTGCACGGTCCAATCTTTTTCATCTCCAGTTTTTTATATGTTCCCCTTGGGAACCTTTCCTTCCTCAGATGCACAAGAATCTGATCACCAACTTCAAATTGAAGTTCTTGCCTATGTTGATCTACTCTCCGCTTGTATTCTTGACTTGAACTCTGCAATCTCTCCTTAACTCGGCTGTGAAGCTCCTTCATTCCTTCTGCAAAGTCCTCTGCACTAGCACTCCTGAATTTATTTTGTTCTGAATCGGTCAATTCAAAAACTCATCTTGGCTTCATTCCATATACAATCTGAAATGGACTCTGCCCTGTGCTTCTGTTAAGCGAATCATTATAAGAGAATTCTTCCTGTGGCAGAATGTGATCCCACTGACTGTGGTGTTCAGTCACTAAGCTCCTCAACAAATCTCCCAAGCTCTTGTTCACAACTTATGTTTGTCCATCCGTCTGAGGATGATATGTTGAGCTAAAAGACAAACTTGTCCCCAACTTCTTCCATAAGGTCCTCCAGAAATGTCCTACGAACTTGGTATCTCGATCAGACATGATACTCTTTGGCAAGCCGTGAAGTCTGAAGACTTCCTTGAAAAACAGGTTCGCAATATGAGTTTTGTCGCTGGTTTTCTGGCATGGTATGAAATGTGCCATTTTTGAAAATCTGTCGACTACCACAAAGATTGAATCACATCCTCTTTGTGTTCTTGGCAGTCCCAATATAAAATCCATCCTCACTGCGTCCCATGGCCTTTCAGGTATGGGCAATGGTTGGTATAATCTTGTATTCTTCCTTTTTCCTTTCGTGTGCTGATAAATTATGCACCTGTCCACAAATTTCTTAACATCTGTCCTCATCCCTGGCCAAAAATATGAGCCATTCAACTTTGAGAACGTCTTGTCATGACCGAAATGTCCGGCCAATCCTCCACTGTGTTTTTCTTTCAGCAAATTCTCCCTCATGGGGCAGTTTGGAATACATAGTTGATTGCCCTGGAATAATAACCCATCCTGGATCATGTATTTAGCCCATTGGCTTCTGTCCCTGAGAACTGGATTCTCAAATGCTTCATATGCCTCCTTAAAATTGTGATCATCCCTGTACATTTCTTTGAGGTTATCAAAACCTAAAGTCTTGACTCTGAATTCCTGCATAAGCAAACATTTCCTGCTCAAAGCATCAACAACTTTGTTAACAGTTCCAAAAATATGCTTAATCACAAAAGTAAAATTCTGCATTAATTCAACCCATTTAGAATGTTTTTGGTTCAACTTCTCCTGTTGAGTCACGAATTGCAAAGCGTGGTTATCGTTGTACAAAACAAACTCCTTGGGAACCAAATAATGTCTCCATTTCTTTAGCGCTTGTATGACTGCATAGAATTCCTTGTCATATGTTGAGTACTCAATCTTCGCTTCATTCAATTTTTCACTGAAATATGCGATCGGCCTGTCGTCTTGGCTCAAGACCGCTGCAATTGCAAATCCACTCGCGTCACACCTGACCTGTAATGTCTTGCTCAAATCCGGTAAAACCAGAATTGGTTGCTCAGTGATCCTCTTCTTCAGCAGATTGAAGCTCTTCTCTGCTTCTTCTGTCTAGTGAAAAGATTTATGTCTTTTCTTCACCATATCCATCATCGGTGCGCTAATTCCACTGAAGTTTCGGATGAATTTCCTGTAGAAGCTAGCCAAACCATGGAAGCTTCATACTTCAAATATACTCTTCGTCGATGGCTAATTCTTAATCGCCTTTACCTTTTCCGGATCCATTTTCAGCTCATTTGCAGAGATAACAAAACCCAAATAAATGAGTTATGTCCTCATAAATGACGATTTCCTTATATTAATCAGCAATTTCTCTTGTTGTAATCTCCTCATCACTGCAGCTAAATGCTTTAAGTGCTCTGCTTCTGTCCTGCTGAAAATTAATATATCATCAAGATATACAATGACGAATTTCCCTATGAAATCCTTCAGGACTTCGTTCATCAATATCATGAAAGTACTGGGTGCATTCGTTAAGCCAAATGGCATGAAAATCCATTCATACAGCCCCTCATTCGTCTTGAACGTTGTCTTCCATTCATCACCTTCTCTCATTCGAATTTGATGATATCCGCTTTTCAAATCAATCTTTGAAAAAAACTTTGCTCCACTCAAGCAATCCATCAAGTCGTCCATCCTTGGCAATGGAAATCTGTATCTGATGGTAATCTTATTGATCACCCTTGATTCTATACACATTCTCCAGCCTCCATCTTTCTTTGGGTTGAGCACTGTTGGAACAACACATGGACTCAAGATTTCTCTAATCAATCCCTTGTCCATTAAGTCCTGGACTTGTCTCTTGACTTCTTCATTTTCCTGCGGCGTCAACCGATATGTTTCTTTGTTTGGCAAACTGGATCCAGGTATAAGGTCGATATGATGGCTTATACTCCTAATAAGTGGCAACAAACAAGGTAGTTCGTCCACTACTATATCAGCAAACTCTCCCAACAATTCCTGGATTTCTTCTGGTAAATCATCTATCCTTGTACTGGTCAAAACAATTTTAGGCTTCCTGACCACAATAAAATGTGTGTCTTCCTTCTTCTTAACCTCATTAAGAAGTTCCTTCCCACTCATGAGAAGTACAGTGTTGCTCATCTCTGTTTTCACTTCTTGGTTCTTAATCGGCAGCAACATGTGAGTCCTACCATTCTTTTCTAGGGTGTACGTGTTCTTTCTCCCATCATGAATCACGTTTCTGTCATATTTCCATGGTCTACCCAACAATAGATGACAAACATCCATGGGAATGACATCACATAATAATTCATCCTTATATCCTCCTATTTTAAATTCAACTAAACATTGTTTAGTGACATTTACCTGATGTCCTTTTTGTAGCCATGAAACTCTGTATGGGCTTGGATGTACAACAGTTTCCAGCTCCATCTTTTCTACCATCTCTATAGATACGAGATTGTCTATACTACCACTGTCCACTATGACCTTGCATACCCTATCCTTAGTTTTGCAAGCAGTCTGAAACAGACTGTTTGTTTGGGCTAGGTTCTCTGCCTCCTTCTCTAGCTTCAAGAGAACTTTCCTCATCATCAAAGATCTTCCACCCTCAGCATCTTCTGCCTCAACATTCCATCCTTAAGCTTAAGCAATGTCATTTTCACCACCATCTTTCTTCTTATTTGGAGACTCATAGGATTTATGTCCAATTTTTCCATAGACAAAGCATTTCACTTCACCTCCTTTGCCTCTTTCTCTTCCTCTGGCTCGAGGAAAAGTATTTCTATCCGCATACTGCCTTCCTTGTGAGCTTCCTCCCCTCTCAGGTTGAGTTTGAGGTTTTTTTCCCTCTTCTTTAGGTCTCTGAGTTATGTCTTGGGCAATTGTTTTGCCTCTGGCTTGACTTCTACCTCGGCCTCTTTGACCTTGCTTTCGGCTCAGCTTCTCTTCAGCTTTCAGAGCCATCTGACAAGCATCTTCCACAGTCTGAATGGTCATCATGCTCATCTCATCTTGAATGTCATATCGCAGACCATTCATGTACCTGGCACCTTTTTCATCGTCGCTTTCCCGATGACCTTCTTTGATGTTTATCTTGTAGAACTCTTCAGTGTATTCCTTCACTGACATCAACTTCTATCTCAAATTCTACATCCTCCGAAACAGAGTGATTTGATAATCCTTGGGTATAAATTTGGCTTTCATCTTTGCAACCATTCTATCCCAGCTTTTGATTTTTTGCTTGCCCTTGTAGCGTCTGTCAACCTGCAGTTCATCCCACCACAGTGTTACATGCCCTTTAAGTCTAGTAACGACAGGTTTTACCTTCTTGTCTTCCTCGACATCCTCATAGTCGAAGTATTTATCCAGAGATCTAATCCAGTCTAGAAGCTCTTCAACATCCAAGTTTCCCTCATACATTGGAATGTCCATTTTCGCTCTGGCACCTATCCACGCAACAACCCTAAATAGGTGGTCATCTGCATCATCTTCAACTGCAACTTCTTATCCTTCGTGTCCAGCTTCATTTTCACTTTTAGCTTCGCTGATATCCCCAACATCGACTGTGCGCCTCTGTGTTGTCTCCATTGCATCAAGCCTGGCACGTAACTCGCGCATTTCTCTTTCCACTGCTGGATCAGGCATTGGTCTGTCTCTTCTCCTCGATGGCATGGTTGTAAAATTTCTCCTCTTTTCTCTGCTACAGAAAGCAAAGAACTTTTTCTATGCTCTGATACCACAATTGACGCAGCACCCCCTTCCTTAGTAGGTTCTGTGTGACCTCCCGGTCTTAGGATCGTTCCAAATCTTCCCCTGAGTCAGATTGACTCTTTGGTTTCCCCACAGGTAATACTTCACACACATAAACAAGTGTATTCCACAGGTCCTTTTGAGTTATTCCTACGTAATCAAACACCAGCGTTAACTCCACAACCGACCAACAAATGTGATCAGGGCTTTTCCCTTTCGGGATTTCGGATTTCACGATTTTGTGAATCCTGTTGTCAAGCCCCTTGTCTCTTCAACCTCCGAAACCCAAAACGTCAATGAGGGTTGAATCCTTCAATGTGCCAAACACACTCCTCTTGTTGCCACTTATTTCATCTTTTTGGGACTTGATTGATCGACCAACACTCGTTCCTCTTCCCGTATGATTTCTCGGTTTCCGAAATTTCCCCTTTTTGGCGAGATCAATGGTCTTTCGGGACTTTCGCCAAATCTCGACCACGTCTTTGGGATTCCTTCACCTGTATCCTCCGACTAGTGCTTGGGACCCTGCTTTCGGCTTTTCACTCTTCACGATTTTAGGATTTGCATTGACATGCAACTCTGTCTCTTTACTCCCGGAACCTCGAAACCCGATTGGATCCCAAAACTATTCTTCCACGATCTTTTCCGGAGTTTTCTCCTTCCGCTCTTCGGGATTTTGTGAACTAGAAGTTTGAACTCTCGATTCCGAAAATCGTTGCTCCCTCTTCTTCATGACACCCGAAGTGCCGAAATCCTGAAATTTCAGGGCAAAGTCCTGTCACGTTTCGTGACTTCGAGATTTTTACTCCACTATGTCCTGGCTCCTTGTCGACAAGACTCCCGAAATACAGAACTCCGAATTCCCGAAATGTCGAAACTCACTCGTTCATCTTTCACATGCGATAATCCCTTTCGCGGTTCGGGAATGTGAATGACCAAAGGTTTTGGTCTGCACTTCATCCTTACGAAACCCGAAGTTCCGAAATGATCTAATGGCTCAACTAACCACAATAAATGGTCCATGTTGATTCTTGAAACCAAAGTGATGGGTTCACCCAACTCCTAACCACCTTGCAGCTTCAATGGATCCTACGGTCCTCGCGACTTCGCGAGTTCTCCACAGAGAATTCTGACCGTCTGATTCACTCCTCAAGAATCTCTAGCCAAACTGACTTGGCGTCCTTCCACTGAACTTAGCTTCTGCCCGATGATTTCGCTCCCCATCTTCCTTTGGACTCTTCAAAGGTACTAACCCTCCTGATCTTTCACTTTTGAACTTAAGTCTCCAAGAGAGATCCTTCTCGCACTCCTTGCAGCAATCTTTCAAATAACCTCTAGTTATTTGAGTCCTTGACTCTGTGCACTCTTTGCAACAACAGTCCTTCCACCTTCACCTTAGTTGATAAATTCTAAGGATTCAACTAGCTTGCACACACCTTGCACGGTTCTGTGCTTCATCTGCACTTCTGTTGGTATGAGAACAAGGGTATCTCTCCTGAGCTTTCTGAGATAAAAATCAGACTCTTGTCAATGCACACCTTGCCGACGTTTCACTTCACTCCTTGCAGGAACTCTCAGGATGAGAACCAATTGAAACTCATTCTTCTCCTCTAACAGAATTCATACACTTAACATGAAATCACACATTTAACCCAGCATTGAAACAAATGCATAAACAGAGAGAATAAAACAACTATAAACATACCATTCAACAATTGTAAATAGTAAGCATCACAACACCATGAATATTGAGTCAATGCTATATATATTAACTCAAGTGCTCTTGTACATGGGTTCTTCTCTACAGCTCTCTGCTTCATCTCTCCTGCTTATGAATCTTGAATGATCATAATGTTACAATGATACAAGGGTGAGGGTGTCTATATCCGTTTTCCCTCCTACTCTCTAAACTGTCTAATCTATGAATTCAAATCTACCTACTTTCATTAAACAGACTTAATGTCTATTACATCCGACAGATGAGAGAAAATATCTCAAGATCTGTTTACAACATGCAAGTACGCTTCCTTTAACTACTACATTAATATCTGCTCATTAATTTTTTCAAAACATTTCAAAATGTGCAAAATGTGTGTTGCACTTTTCCAGCTGTCTTCCGCCTTTATGCTTGCTTGGCTGGCTTCTTACGATGCTCCTACATCAGGGTGAAATGAAGGCCAAGAATGCAAGATGTTACATGTGGGTGCCTTTGTAGAAGGCGATTTGTACCTGTCATGGATGCAATTCTTTCCAAGCCCATTCATGCCTTTTATTCTTTTTGTTATTTCATTTTTTATTGCTTTTTTCTTTCTTTTTGCTCAAGAGATAACCCCGGGACACTTCCCTAGCGTGGTGACCAGTGGTGATAGCGTTACCCACAAGTACTTTCATAGAAATGAGAAGGTTGGCTCGTGATGAGACCCCCTTTCCCTTGGACATGCAACCAAAGGTCACTGCCCTAGCGTGGTAACCAGCTAATGGCAATGTGATAATTCTAGGTACCCATAGACCTAATAGGATGGCTCGTGATGAGACCTCCTATTCTCTAGTTAGGTCTTGTTTTATTATGTTTTAGGGTCCCTCTTGTTTCTGTTGAGAATCCCTTTATTGCTTTCTCGGGGATCCCTGAGTGAAGCATCTTGAGGTTTTATTCTTAGGATTTTATATTTTATGAGCTTGATTTTACCTTCTGGGCCTTTAGCCCCTTCTTCCCACTAGATAAGGTGCAACCCTAAAAAGGGTCAACCCAATTCCTGGACAAGTGGAATGGGACAAGTGAGCGGGAAACAAGATGGAAAAGTGAAACTGTGAAGGGATTGGATGATGGCTTCTCAGAGACAACCCCAGTGGCTAACCAAAACCAATAGACACAGTCTTACTAAGACACCTTGTCAATCCCCAAAACATGGTCAAGTGGGGAAGCGTAAGATCCAAGAAGTTGTTAGAAATAAAAGGAATAAGATGCATACATTCAATGGTTTTGATGATCAAAGTGACACATACCATGATACCTAAACTAATTACCTCATGAAGCAAGAACCCTTTCTGACAGAAGACCAATCCAATGGTGGTGGAGGATGTTGTTGCTAACAGGATATGGATGCTGGAAGAGAGAAAAGGTGGGCCCTCCAGGGCCATGCTAAAGTCAATCTTTCTCTCGGTACTCCATGTCTAGGACCTGTGGGCCTTGAGACATGATCTCCTCGTTATCTCTGAAAGTGGGGGATAATAGGGCCCATTCATCCTTTTGTGCTTAGCATCTGATGTGGCTTTCAGTAGTAAGTATCTTGCTCCCTGGTTCGACTTGGGTCTGGTACAAAAAGTTACATACCTTGGCTCCTTCAAGCCCATAAAGGCTATTAACGTGATCAACAATGAATAGTGAAACTTTGTTCCTAGATCCTGCGCATGCTTGCAGTCATCCGAGAATACTTTCAAGAGGTACGGTGCCCAACTCATTGGGGTGCCCTTTGCGCACTGAGCTACAACTACGACAACCCCAGCCGAAACTTCCTCTCTACATCATTTTCGTAGTAACTTACATGATAATATTTTCGCGCCTAATTGTGTTGCGACATCGTTGATCCTCTTGCTAATGATCCCTCTTGTCCCCCTATTAGTGCCATAATTCTTCTTCATCTCTTCTACTACCACCTTCTCCCTGGCTTTGTCATCAAGAAACTGTACTGGATCCATGCCCCGAGATGGCAATCCTGTTATGTTCGCGATAAGCTCTATGTATATCAAGACGATCTTGTCCAACCAAATGTCTCTGCCATGTGTGACTGCTAACAACTGTTTGACACATGCGCTAGCGTACTGACCTTTTCCAAAATGTGGTAGGTCCAACAGACCTAAAATCCCTGTTTTCTACAACCCTGTTGCCCATTGGAGTGGTTGATCAATCAGTTCCCCAACCCAATTTGTGCCCACCGTCTCCATGTATACTCTCTTTGAAAGTTTCATAAACTTATCTGCTTCTGCTACATTGTCCCAATATGACTCAACAAGCATGGTCCTACCTGTACCCCATCTGGTATATGCGGCAGAATGATTGTTGTGAGAGGTTTCTTGCGAGGTGACCTGGGTACCTCCAACTTGTCCTTCTTCGGTGGTGGTTGTTGGCTTGAAGTTCCAACGGCTTTTGGTTGTTCCTGAGAGTACCATTCCGGCCAACTTGTGACATCTTCAACTGTTCCTTCTTGTGGGTGGTCTGATATGGTCGTTTGAGACTCATCTGGCTCAACTGCTGCTTTCATATTTGGCGTCGTTCCATTGACTTTTGAAGTTGCTTCGGTGTTCTCTGGTTACACCTACTTCAAGGTTTCTTCATTCTGGTTCTGCGGCTCCTGTACTTCTGTCGGTATATCTATATTCGTTCCCTTTGGTGCTAGTTGTTGGGTTTCTTCCATTATAGGTGAAGGGTTCACCAGTGTTGTGTCTGGAGATGGGATTTCATCGACATTGATGATCTCCGGCGATTGTTGTTCACCTTCTTCCACATGTACTCGTGACCTGGTCTGAACTCTGGTTTTTATGGCGGCCTGGCTCACTTCTTCTTGCTTTGGTGGTGCCATGGTTGTGAATGTCGAACATTTACTGGGTTTGGCTAGTCTATGTGACCTCTGTGAACTCATCTCTGGGCTCCTTAACCTCTATGGCTCTTTGTATGTTCTTTTTTTCGCAAATAGACTCTTTTTTCCCACGTCCGTGTGTTGTATGGTCTACGCATGAATCTTGTTGAGGACGCTTC
This sequence comes from Picea engelmannii, assembly GCA_009831015.1. NCBI lineage: Eukaryota > Viridiplantae > Streptophyta > Pinopsida > Pinales > Pinaceae > Picea > Picea engelmannii. The sequence continues at coordinate 5,342 of ML782603.1, read as the reverse complement.
CTTAATTATGGGTTCAATGCATCTCTAGCAGTTTCGTACTCGCCATTACTCTACCTTGCCACCACCAGTTGGTGCGATTAACGTGGCGTCCCATCGATCCTTTTCATCCTTTAATTCTGCCTACTGCTTTCGCCGACTTTCCTTTTCCTGCTTGTTTCCATTTGTACATGGTCATTGTCCTTATCCTTGCCGAGTTTATGTTCCTAAGTGTGTGTGCCCTTTCTTCCTCCAGCGCACTACACCTCTGTTGGTATTATTTACATCTTTTTTTTCCTTTGTACTTCGTAGTGGGTGGTCGACTGTCCTTGTACAGCTTCAGTCGGCCCCCATTGATCATCCCTCTAATTTTTGTGCTTGATAAGTCTTTCAACTGTACAACTCCTCCATCTGTGACAGATTTTAGTGCATATGGTCCTAGCCAATGCATTATTAGCTTTCCTGGGTGATGAAACGATTTGTTGTCATACATCAGTACTAGATCTCCTTCCTTGAAAGTTTTCCTCTTTATGTGTCTATCTTGACAAGCTTTGTCCCTTGCTTTCTAAACTTGTTGGTGGAATCCTGCTAAGATCCAATCTTCTTCCATAGTCATTAACTAATTTAGTCTCTCCTGTACTACACCTCATTCTTTCATTTGTGTAATTGTTGCTACGTGCAAGCTTGGTACTAAAACTTCTAATGGCACCACTACTTCTTGGCCATAAACCAGTTTAAATGGTGTGTGCCCTGTCAATTTTTTCCACGTAGTCCTGTAGGCCCATAATACTACTAGTACTTTGAGGTCCCAATCATCCCTATTGACATTACAGATCTTTGTCAGCGCATTCTCCAGGATTTTGTTGAATGCTTCCACTGTGCCATTTTCTTGTGGGTGATATGGTGTGTTCTTTTGATGATGGACTTCAAAATATTCAGCCATAGCATTGATGGTGTTGTTTATGAAGTGTGTGCCTTGGTCGCTCATTAAAACTCTTGGGCACCCAAATCTAGTGATCACTTGTTCAAATAAGAAGTGTGCTTTTGTTTCTTCACTACAATCCTTTATTGGTGCGGCTTCCGCCCATCTTGTTAGGTACTCCGTCGCGGTGGTAATGTACCTTTCTCCTGTTCTTTTTGTTGGTGGGTTGATTGGTCCCACAAATTCTATTGCCCACTTATCGAATTCATGGAGTGTTACCTGTGGTTGTAATGGAATCTTTTCCCTTATGTTGGGTTTTCCTACCCTTTGACAGACATCTCATCTTTGAGAGTACTCCTTCGAGTCTCTGTGAATCGTTGGCCACCATAGTCCTGCGTGCAATATATTCTGCACGATAACTTTGCCTGCATAATTCCCTCCTGCTATTCCCTCATGGGATTTTGTTAAGACTCTTGGTCTTTCATGTTCTAACACGTACCTTCGCAAGATGCTATCTGCACCCATTTTGTATAGGTGTCCTACAATCAATTGATAGTCGGCAGTGCAGACTACCAGGTTTTTCTTCTGTGAGGTGCTATATTCTTGCAACGCAGTACCTGTGCTCAAGTTCTGAATGAAATTTTTGAAGTATTCATCAACGATCTGGACTGAGAATAATTGTGCATCCGAAAATTTGTCTTCTAAATTGGTAGCTTCTTCTCCATTTCTGACTCTTTATAGGTGGTAGGTGGTCAGGTCCTGTGTTCAATTTTCCTATTTTGACGATTACTTCAAATTCAAATTCTTGGAATAGGATTAACCATCGACATATTTTCCCCCCCAACACTGGCTTGTTGACTAGGTATTTTAGGGTTGAGTGATCTGTGAACATCTTAAAGTGTTTTCCCAATAAGTAGTGTCTGAACTTTTGCAATGCATAGACCATAGCTAGGGCTTCTCTTTCTGTCATGTTATAGTTATGTTCTGAGTCCGATAACTTTCTACTCGCGAATTCTATCGGGTGATCCAAGTCTCCCACTCCTAGTTGTGCCAATATAACTCCAAGTGCTATGGTTGATGCTACTACATGGACGTGGCATGTCTTCTCCCAGTATAGAAAGCTTAATATTGGTGCGGTGACCACCTTTTCCTTTAGGGTATCCAGACCATGTTGACACTCGTCGTTCCACTGAAACTTTGTATCCTTTCTTAGTATCTTTTCCATTGGTGGAGTAATCTGTGCGTACCCTTTGATAAAATTCCTATAGTATTCTGTGTGTCCCAATGTCATTCTTAGCTGACAGACTGTTTTTGGTGGTGGTAAGTTAACAATTACTGCAATATTTACAGGATCTACGAGTAAACCTTGTTTTCATACTATATGGCCCAATAGTATCCCAAACGGTGTTCCAAATATGCATTTCTTTATGTTTATTGATATTTGACACTGTTCATCTTTCCAACATTAGTCGTAAGACTTGTACATGTTATTTCAACAAACTGTAGACTGTCCAATCATCCAAGTATACTTCGAGAAATTGGTGGATGAATTCCTTAAATGCAACAATGACTACTCTGGAAAATATTGTTGGTGCATTCTTCAGTCCAAACGGCATGACTGTGTACTGATAATATCCCCATTCTGTCATGAACTTGGTCTTGTATATGTCTTCCTATGCTATATTTGTTTGATGGTAGCCTGAGAATCCATCAGTGAATGAGAAAGCTTTGTGTCCACCCTACATTTTTTAATACTTCATTTGTGAAAGGTGTAGGGAATGGGTCATGTAGGCATGCATCGTTCAACTTCCTCAAGTCGACACATATTATTATCCCTCCTTGTTTCTTGTCATGTACTACCATCAGGCTTATCCATTCTGATTCTTCGACCGGTTCTATGATTCTGGCTTCGAGCATCCTGTCGATCTCAGCTTTGACTTTCTGCTTATATATTGGGTTTAGTCTATATGGTCGTTGTCTGATCGATCTCGCTTTAGTTCTGAGTGGTATATTCATCTCTCCTAACTCTACAACTATACCCTTCATCTCTGTAAATGTTGTGGGAAACAATTTGTTTTATTCGTGTAATAAATCTGTTATGATTTCCACTGTTTGCTCATCCCAGTAATATCCAATGTTGGCCATATTGGGATTCTCGACTATCCCAATGTTGACTTTCTTTACTTTGATCGACGCAGAAATGACTTATGATTCTATGGGTGGACCTTCCACATCTATTTCTCCTTCTGCTTCTTCAATCTGAATATCGTGTGGATCATCTACATTCGGTGCTTCCTCTTGTACATGGTAACATGACAATAGTGCCTTGACTGTATGTTTGTTCCGATGTTGTTCTTATGTGATCAGTTCTATTTCTGGTTCTTTGATTAATATCACTCCTCTTATCATTTTAAGAGTGACATATATGTTGGGTTTCTCGTGCTCGAATGAGAAAGTGACTGTGAAATTCTGTTGCAATGTCGTCTAGGTCATAGTTCCTTTGCACAATTCCTGGTTTGTATACTAGTTCGTTGGTATGTGCTCTAGAGTGTGTATAAAAGGATGAGGCCATTCCTCTGGGGGTGTCATTTTCCACAACATTCTACACTTCTCCAAGTGTTCCGTTGGTGCCCTTTTTCCATCATATTTCTGTTGTTTATTGTTTTTTTGTTCTGCGTCAAACCTTATGCGCAGTAACCGCTTACATTGGTACCAATCTGGGATTGTCTCTTTTTGTGTGCCCCACCATATTGCAGGTGTGGAATTAAGTTCTATATCAAGTGCTAATAGTCTCTGGTTCTCTAAGACTTCATCTTCATATTGTGCTAAGAATTTTTCCAAATCATTTACCCCGTGGAAACTGGGTGGTTCCCTTATTTATGTGCCTACCCATCTTACTGCGTGGTCTATTCTTGCACATCTTCTCATGGATACGTCGTGTATCCTTTGTTGCGAGTTCTCTAAACTTGTATCTGAGTCTGTTACACATGAAGTAATGATCTGCCAACCGAGTATCCCATATGAAGTTGGGTTTACGTAATCCTCATTGTGCGCAGTTGTTCTGTATAGCTGGCTAATTTCCTCTAAGTCTAGGCAAGTAGGTTCTACAAACCTCTCCCCTTTCGACGGATCCAATGGCGCGATGACCCTATATTCTCCTGACTCAAATGTCATTTTCCTAGTCTTTAGGTTGATTATGGCTTGGTTTTCAAATGCCCAATCCAAACCAAGCAATGCTGGGTAAGGAGTTGTGTTGTCCACTATTTCAACGACTTCAAAATTTTATTTAGTGCACACTCCATCTAAGTCTACTGCCACTGCTTTCAGTCTACTGATTGGCAGGAATCTGTGTTGGTTTGCCAATTTCAATTGAACATGTGAATATCCTAACGTGGGCTCTCCCATGCATTGCCATGTCTTATTTGGTTATACATTAACTTCAGATACTAGATCCAATATGATGTCTCCCATATTGAAATCTCCAATGTTGGCATTCAGTCTAAACTCCCTACTTGTTCTTCTTCTTGTGTGTAGGTGATTGACTATTTTTTGTTCTAGTTTTCCTTCCGTCTCGATGCTACATTTTTCCAGTATGTTTTGCAATATTTTCACAGATGATGGATCGCATAATAATTTTACACATGATTGCAAGAAGCCTTTTACTGTGGTTACTTGTCCAATGGGTCACATTTTGTTGGTATGATCTAGTACTGGTGAAATCTCATATTCTTATGCTTCCTTTCTTTTCTGCGCAGTTGAAGTCGACACCATGTCATCCTTCTGGAATTATTGTCTGGCTTCCTTAAATATTGCCTTCTCGTTCTACGCATTGAACGAATTCCTTGATTCGACGTTCTTCTTTACCCACTGGTTTTGTACTGGTTCTTGTCGAGCTGTGTCGGTTCCTATTTTAGCTCCTCCATGAGTAACTATATTGATGTTCCGTCCTTCATCCCTTCCTTCGGCTGAAATCCACTAAACATTCTGGTTGTTTTGGTTCATCTTCTCCTGGATATTTACTAGTAGTGTTAGACATTCTTTTGTGCCATGATATGATGTGCGACAATACATACAAGTTGCTGATGGAAGTGGACATTCCCTTGCATAATGTCCCGATTGTTGACAATTGTGACACACCACTGGTGAGATGAAAAAAGTTCGCTCACACAAGAGTTATCCAAAATACTTGGAATACAACAAAGTAATCCATGTAGGACTTTAAATAATATATAAAATATGAATAGATAAGATATGATAAGATGATTACAATTTAGAATGAGGGCTAGTTTATATACCCACGCAGGGGTGCCCTTAATCAATAGTCATGTCCTTTGAGACATGTCCTTTCATTATTAATAATTATTATTTATTAATTAATTATTATGTTATGAATATCTATTTAGGTATATTTATGTTCATAACATTGCCTTCCCCTTAAAAATGC
>ML782602.1:971106-987814 GCA_009831015.1 Picea engelmannii | reverse complement strand
CCGCGCCTAGTGAGAAGTTAGGGCGCGGGTTGCTTGTTTTCAAGTGATTTTTGAGGAATTTCTCAGCATGGCTTTGGCTAGGAAGAGGCATGAGTTGGCCTGATGCCAGGTAAACCTGTATGGTGCATTTTAGGGTTATAACAATCCTCCACCTGACTGTGCGATGAGGATCGCTCCCTCTAGCCCCTATGACAAACAGTTTTCCTTTTCTATGGCGATGCATCTGTGTTTGAGATTTCTTGTTTTATGACAAACAGTTTTCCTTTTCCATCTGTGTTTCGTCTCATGCCAGAGAGTTCATGATCGAATGCTTCGTATGAATTAGTGCAGTTATGTTATGATAATTGATTTATTGTGCATTACTGTTTTCTCTGGTTTCCTGCATTTGGGTGTAAGAAGATCTTGCCTTCAGATGCCTTCTCTCACAGTCTGTTAGAAACCTAATGTTTAGAACAGTCCCCTGCACTCTTCTTATGCAAGTCTTCCGCCTACTCACCCTTATTACAACTCGTTGTTTGAAGTTTATCTAAGACCTCACTCGCCCATGCACGCCTGGCCTACTTTTAGAGTTGAGACGATATTGTCCCGAGTTTACTTCCATTTGATCACCCCTTCATAAACAAATCATGACATTAAACTGATGGGTGTCGAGCTCTGCTCCTGCAAGCAATCCAGGAGTGACTTCCGACGCTAACATTTCTGGCGTCGTTACCAGGGATGAAGTTGAATATTTTCCCCGGGATTGAACAACAACGATCAACTGATTCTGAAGGTGCATCAGATATCAGAACTTGAAGATTGCTACTGTGCACCTGGCGACTCCATTGTGACGACTTCGCTGGGAAGAACCTGCTCTTTTAATTGTGGCTTTCAGAGGCAGACACACGCGGTCTCATCCACAGCTGCCTCTAGCTACACTTGAAGCTGACTCAGAAGCGGTGCACAGAAAGGGAAAGAGCTCTGCAAAAGAAGTTTCCATCACCGAAACAGGTAATCCACCATCTCCTTCTGTGAGAACTCCTTTCTCTCCTCCTCAGTTTCTTAATAGACCTCCTTAAGAGGTTTCCCGTTTCTTGAGTTTTGGGAGTGTTCCTGCTAAGTTTTCCCCTCCTGGTCTGGGATTGGAGGAAGAAATTCTTGTCACTCCCCTCTCCTCTGAAGTTGTTCCTTAGCATAGACCCGAGACTATAGAGGATTTCCCTACTCCTGCACATAGAGAAGCACCTGCTGACTTGAGTTCGTTAGCCTCCTCCCTGAATCCTCTCTTGTTTCCCACTCCACTTCGAGACTCATTCCCAGTAGCCCCTTCGCGAACTCCTTCTCCTCCAAGTTCTCCTCCACCTAATATTCCTATGGCTGGTGCTAATCCCCCTCTGAACATAATGGACGCCATAGTCGCTACCAGGTATGCTCCCTTAATCCTACCCCATCCTATGAATCCTCTCTCTGCTGGAGACTACTTGAAGTACATGTCCAAGTTCACTGGGGAAGGGGACATAACTGCAGAAGAGCACCTGGTTGCTTTCTACAGTTATGAAAACAACCTAAACATTGAAAATGAAGATGTCTGGATGAGAGTCTTTGTCCAGAGCCTGGATGGCAAGGTAAGGAAATGGTTTAGAGGACTGGCCCTCGGATCTATCGCTGGAATTAAAGCCCTGGATAGTGTTTTCCTGAGGCAGTGGGGAGATAGGAAGGATTTTATGTATTACATGACAAAGTTTGGGTCTCTGAGGAAAATGGAAGGAGAGTCTGTCTCTGACTTCTCCAAAAGATTCAATAAAATGTATAATAAGATTCCTACAGAGATCAAACCCTCATAAGCCTCTGCCCAAATTTCATATGCTGGTGCATTTGACCCTGATTTTTGTCTTCTATTAAGAGAAAGAAGAGCCACCTTCTTAGCTCAGATGCAGGATGCGGCCATAGAAGTGGAATCCAACATATTAGCAGCTAACAGACTGAGGAACAAGGCCGACACAGATAGAAGAAAGGGAAAGCCTGAAGCCTCAACTTTTGGCCCATCTTTGCTCCACACTCAAGTAGATGAACTGACCAATATGGTGAAGTCTCTGTCTGCAGAGATGGAGAGAATGAGGGTGGAAGGGATGTAAGCATACAAGGGCCCTCAGAACGCCAAAAATAATGGAGGTTTCAGGAGGCCAAACAATTTTACTCCCACAAATGTGCAAAGAGAGAAGGGAAGAGACAGAGAAGATCAAAGAATCCAGGTCCCCTTCCAGAACAATTTTGTGGCCGAAGAAGAAGAAGGGGAAACAGGCGAGCTTGAGCCCAAAATCCACTGCTTAGAAGACACTCCTCCTTTTCCTCATTTCACTCAAGCATCTTATGAGGAGTCTCTCATGTATAGTCAACTAAATGAATTGAGCAAGGGAGACAAGGCTAGCGGTGGCCGAGGCAGGTACAACCTGAGGTCCGACAAAAGGACAACAGCACCCGATATTCCTGAGCAGTCCACTAGAACAGAGAAACCTGCTAAAGAAGTAGCAGACAGCCACAGAGGTAAGAAGGCTCAACCCCTCTCTCCCATTGTCCACAATCATGTTCCTGAAATAAGAGAAATCCCAAAGCTTACATCTTCTTTTAATTTCGAGCACGAGATTCAAAAGATCAGAATCCCTGTGCCCCTCACTGAGCTAATTAAGCATGAAGAATTTAAAAAACACTTCTCTGAGCTGTTGAAATCTGAAGCCTCATGCCCTCCCATAGACTCCATAAACCTCCAAGATGAAAGGCTAGCAGTTGTCTTAGGTCCCATGGTAGAAGAAGATATGACTCATCCCCTCCCTTCTACACCTCCCTGAACATACATGATAAAGTGCTGCATAATTTTCTTATGGATTCAGTGGCCTCTCACAACCTCATGCCCAAAACTGTTATGGAAGAGTTAGGAATAGAAGTCATTCGAGCCTACCATGATCTCTATTCCTTTGACTCCAGGAGAGTTCAGTGTCTTGGAGTCATTAAAGACCTGGTTGTGACCTTGTTTCAACTGCCCATGAAAAGTGTGGTCATGGATATTGTAGTAGCTGATGTCCCCCCCAAGTTTGGTATGTTATTGTCAAGATCTTGGATAAAAAGACTGGGTGGAACCTTGCAAATGGACCTCACATACGCTACTATCCTAGTGTTTGAGGGAGAGCATAGAAGACTATACAGGGAAGCCCAACTGGCCTTCATAATCAGTGATGAAGCCAACCCTACCAATCATCCCATCTTTGCACTGGACACTGATTTAGGCTCCAGTTTACTGCAGCTCACCCATGCCCCCGAGCCTCCTCTAAAACTCAGAAAGCATCCCACTATTTCCCCTGAAGTCCCTCCCTCCATCACCCCAATCTGGAAAATGTTTTTTGATGGAGCCTGTTCCCGAGAAGGCACTGGAGCTGGGGTGGTTTTTACGTCACCTGCTCAAGAGACCATATCCCTGTCATATAAGCTGGAATTTGATACCACCAACAACGTGGCGAAGTATGAAGCTCTTGTTCTGGGATTAAGAGATGCAAAGGAAATGGGAATTAAAGAGATAGCAATTTTTGGAGATGCTGAGTTGATTATCCAGCAGGTCAGAAATGCCTATCGTGCTAAAAATCCCCGGCTCAAGAATTACAGAAATGAGGTATGGGACCTAGTTGATAATTTCTTCTTGGCTTTCAACATTTCTTTCATTCTGAGAGAAGAAAATACTTCAGCCGATTCTTTAGCTATCTCAGCTAGCTTGCTCGAAGTTCCTCTACCGCCTATGGTCAAATCCGATGTTGAAATAAGATATAGACCCTCTGTACCAGATAATGTCAAACATTGGAAGGTATTTGAAGATGACCTAGAAATCGAGAAATTTCTCCAATCCGTTGATGACTTTTCTGCATTGCACATAGATGAGGATCCCAACATGGAAAGTGACCATCACCCTAGGGAATTTTTGAATAAAATTGCTGACCACCAGATTATTCAGCTACCAAGCAATCACATTCTGAAAGGACTAATCCCATTAGAAAGGTTGTTCGATGGGAATGATGTGGCAGTAAAGGGTAGAGTTTCTGGTGATGATGCTGACACAGCTGAGTGCAACATAGGAACACCAGAGGAGCCTAAGTTCATCAAGCTGTCAAGGAGTTTGACTGAGGAGCAGAGGGCCGAATATACTGAGTTATTGAGGGAGTTTGTTGATGTGTTTGCATGGACCTACGAAGACCTCAAGACATATGACACATCAGTCATTGAGCACAAGATCCCATTGAAAGAAGAGGCTAAGCCATTCAAGCAGAAGCTGAGATAGATAAATCCCATGCTGCTACCTGTCATGGAGAAAGAAGTGAAGAATATGTTGGATGCCCAAATCATTGTCCCCTTGAGATATTCTGATTGGGTAGCCAATTTGGTTCCAGTGAGAAAGAAGAGTGGGGAAATCAGACTCTGTGTTGATTTCAGGAACCTGAATAGGAGCTCGAGGAAAGACAATTATCCCCTGCCCAACATGGAACACATATTGCAGAAGGTCATTGGTGCATCTAGAATATCCATGATCGATGGATTTTCTGGTTACAATTAGATATCAGTCATGCCTGAGGACAGGGAAAAAATGGCCTTCACCACTCCTTGGGGGACATTCATGTATGCCAAAATGCCTTTTGGGTTGATGAATGCAGGAGCCACATTCCAACAAGCCATGGACATAGCCTTCATCGGGGAGAAAGATAAGTTTGTGGTGATCTACCTAGATGACATAACAGTCTTCTCTGCATCTGATAAAGAACATTGTTGCCACCCAAGGAGAGTTTTTTCGAAGTGTCGCAGGTTTGGCCTTTCCCTGAATCCCAAGAAATCTCTATTTTCTATGAATGAAGGGAAGCTATTAGGCCATATAGTGTCAGCAGTGGGAGTAAGGATTGACCCTAGCAGGGTAGAAGCACTTCAGACCCTATCACTTCCCAGATCTAAGAAGGAAGTTCAGGCCTTTTTGGGGAAGATAAATTTTCTGAGGAGATTTGTCTCAAATTTTGCTAAGTTGGTGAAACACATCACAGCCATGCTCAGGAAGGGGAATGAAGTGAAATGGACTGTTGAACCTAGGGAATCTTTTGTCCAAATAAAGAAGGCGCTGACTGAGGCACCTGTGCTAATCAGTCCTGATTATTCTAAAGATTTCCTGATTTTTTCTTTCGCTTCTTGTGATACAGTAGCAGCAGTCTTATTGCAGAAAAATGATCAAGGGCGAGAGCAACCTATTGCTTTCTTTAGCAAGGCATTGAGAGATGTGGAACTCTGGTACGAGATCATGGAGAAGCAAGCTTATGCCTTGGTGAAATCCCTCAAAGCTTTCAGAGTCTAGGTCTTGCATTCAAAGGTCACTGCATATGTCCCTTCGGCTTCTGCGAAGGACATTCTTATACAGCCTGACATAGACGGAAGAAGAGGTAAGTGGATTTCCAAGATCCTAGAGTTCGATTTGGAAATCAAGCCCACCAAGATGATAAAGGGGCAAGGTTTAGCCAAGTTGCTGGCTGAATCCAATTGCAGAGCCTTGGGAATCAATTTCTTCAACGAGCAAGTTGAGTCATCCAACGCGCATTTCCAAAATACCTTACCACTAGCAGCATGTGCCTGGTACAAGGATATCTTGTATTTTCTGCAAGAATTGAGGCCTCCTAATGGAATGAAAAAGAACAAGGCAAGAGCTTTAACTCTCAAGGCGGTCATATATTTCCTCATTGACCAAGCCTTGTACTAGAAAGACCCCCTAGGGTTATTTTTAAGATGCTTGGATCCACAAGAAGCCCAGCAGGTTATTTCTGATTTTCATAGTGGCCTTTGTGGGGGTCATCATTTCTAGAAGACCACAGCCTATAAGATCCTCCGAGCTGGGTATTACTAGCCCACTTTATTCCATGATGTCTGCAGAAAAATCAGAGCTTGCATCAAGTGCCAGAAGTTTTCAGGGAAGCAGTAGCTCAAATCTCTGCCATTAAAGCCTGTCGTAGTTACATCACCCTTTCAGCAGTGGGGACTGGACTTCATTGGAGAAATTCATCCTCCCTCAAGTGGCCAACATAGATGGATTCTGACTGCGATAGATTACTTCACCAAATGGATAGAAGTTGTCCCCACCAGGAGCATCTCTCACAAAGTAATTATTAGCTTCCTGGAAGATATCATAGCCAGATTTGGTTGTCCCAGCAAAATTGTCACTGACAACACCACCCCTTTCAGGTCTGAGCCCCTAGTTAAGTTCTGTGAACAGTTTGAGATTTCATTGATTCACTCTACTCCCTATTATCCTCAAGGAAATGGACTGGCAAAGTCTTCCAATAAAAGTCTGATCAAGCTCATTAAAAAATTACTAAAAGACAATAAAAGGGCCTGGGATTTGAAGCTCAAATTTTCTCTATGGGCCAATCGGGTGACAACCAAGAATTCCCTGGGCATCTCACTGTTCCAACTTGTTTACGGAACAGAGGTCGTTTTCCCTACTCAACTCGCTGTATCTGTGGCAAAGTTCCTCCAGGACCTTGAAGGAGAGCCTGACCATATGGTCAGAAGGATTCATCATATGGTGGAAGTGCAGCAGATTAGAGAACAGGTCATGGACAGGGCCTATAATCATTAGCAGAAGATCAAGCAGGCTTTTGATAAGAAGAGCAAAAAGAAAGAATTCGAGCAGGGTGATCTGGTGCTCAAATGGGACGCACCCAGGCAGGACAGGAGCAAGCACAGTAAGTTTGATGCCCTCTGGTTTGGGCCTTTCAAGATCCTTGAAGCACTTCCAAACAACACTTACAGGTTGCAGGATCTGGAAGGCCAAGAAGTTTTTAGTGGCCCAGTAAATGGGCATTTCTTGAAAAAATGCTTTTTGTGAGCCACAGTCGGCTCTTTTGCCTTGTAAATATTGTTTTGTTTTTGTTTTCAGTTTAATAAATGACTCCATAGCCCAACAGCAAGGCACTGAATCTGCAAAAGTGTTCTTAGAGCATCACAGGGACGACTCTATCCCCCATGGAGCCAAATGTTAGCGATATTTTTGGTAATGGGGTAAAATGCGAAAGAACGGGTAAAAAACCCACTTGTCCTAAGTTCTGGACGCAAAATGTGCCCGTGGTAAGCAGCAAACGGATCTAGACAGTAGGCACCCATGCACCCAGATCAACGGTGTACATGGAATTCCGGACCCCCCCCGCCTTTCTACCTTTAAGCGGAGGGNGGAATTCGGGGCGCACCTCTTCAACGGTCAAGATCAACGGCACACGAGGCGATTCCGGACCCCCCTCCCTACCTTTCTACCTTTAAGCGGAGGGGGGGGGTCTGAAATAGGGGGCACATCTCTCTGACGGCTAAGATCATAGCGCCCAGATCAACGGCGCTCAGGCGATCCCATCCTTCTCAACTGTGCGGTTTTAAATCAACGTGGGGCCCCCTTCCTTGTCGTGTCATCTTGCCATCTGTCCTCCACCTAACCGTGCGATGAGGATCGCTCCCTCTAGCCCCTTCCTCATCCTCCACCATCTGTCCATCTCCCCACTTCTGGTCTGTGTAGTCCCGTTCCCATCTCGTCATCCATTCATCACCTGCCATGTGTCCCACGTCAACCTCCCACTAAAATGTACCCATCATATCTAAATCTCCTGCCCCCTTCATTTATTTCCTTCTGCTATGTGTCTTCTTCTGTAACCTCCCTCACACCTCATCACCTCTCATTTCCACCCTCGTAGTCTCGGCACCACCAATTCCATTACGTTCCCTCCCAGCCTTCACGATGGCCTCCACGTCTATTCATCAGGTCGTTCGAGCTAATCCAGGTGGCAGCGTAGGAGGCCTTCCACCAACCAAAAGTGATGAGTTGGCTGGGTCGTCCTCAATCCCCATAAAGCAGTTATTGAGGTAGTTGGTGGTGGTTAGACATCAGCTCCTCCATAATGGGAAAGTCCGGCGACGAATTAAAGGCACGTCGATTCGCCCACGGAACTGTCAGAGAGTCCGATTGCGTCTGCTAAAGTTGCACGATCATTCAAAGATTGTAGCTGTAGATTGTCAGAAGCCATGCAGACGCAATGTGTTTAATGCAACGTCTCAATTTTGTTGTTGTTGTTGTTTTGAGTATATGTAGGCATTTTCGCCATTTTTGTATCTATCGATGGTAGAGCGAAGCTCCCGACTGTAAAGTTTTAATGATCATTCTAGTTCTATGGCGATGCATCTGTGTTTGAGATTTCGTGTTTTATGACAAACAATTTTCCTTTTCCATCTGTGTTTCGTCTCATGCTAGAGAGTTCATGATCGAATGCTTCGTATGAATTAGCGCAGTTATGTTATGATAAATGATTTATTGTGCATTATTGTTTTCTCTGGTTTCCTGCATTTGGGTGTAAGAAGATATTGCCTTCAGATGCCTTCTCTCACAGTCTGTTAGAAACCTGATGTTTAGAACAGTCCCCTGCACTCTTCTTATGCAAGTCTTCCACCTACTCACCCTTATTACAACTCATTGTTTGAAGTTTATCTAAGACCTCACTCGCCCATGCATGCCTAGCCTAGTTTCAGAGTTGAGACGATATTGTTCCGAGTTTACTTCCATTTGATCACCCCTTCATAAACAAATCGTGACATTAAACTGATGGGTGTCAGGCTCTGCTCCTGCAAGCAATCCAGGAGTGACTTCCGATGCTAACACCTTCATGACCGCATCCTCACAAGAGAGAATTATAGGATTCAAGGAGGTATTGGTCTTTTTGTGTGTCATTTATGCTTGAGAAGTGATGAAACCACTCAACATATAGATTGTCAGGTTTCATAGTACATTTGGAAGGAACTTTGTTCTCAGCTGAAGCTCCATGTTTTTTGGATTTTACAACCTTTGGTAGAGAATTTGAAGTCATGGTTTGTAGTTTATCCTCGACACATGATGGTTCCTTTTTTAATTCTTTGGGGAATTTGGAGATATAGAGATAAGATCATGTTTGAAAATTCTGTCAGGAATGATGATGGAATTTGTTTGAGGATTGTTATGGATATTAAAGAGACTCCTTTTTCAGATGAAAGAGAGAAGTTTGATTACATTATGAATCCGGTCTATTTTGGACATAAGCCTATAGGATTCTTTGACGGAGCTGCATCCAATGGTTCTTGTGGTATTGGTATAGTTTTGAAATTGAGAAACTCTCACTTCTTTAATATCCATCTGGACAAGCAAACTAGGAGGATGTTCTTTGAAAAAATCCTTGACGATTCAGTCATCAACTGTCGATCATTTTTCATTTTCTGATTTCTAGAGTTAGTTTTTTTCTATTTGGTTTGGAAGATTATGTAAACAACTTTTATATTTTGTATATATTCCAATCTTAGTAGTTTCTATGAACAGTTTATGATAGACAAGGTTAAAACTTTTTGATATAAGATTGTAGGAGGTGAATTATTTAAACAATATTTGACAGTAGAATTCATGGTTATTAACTCTAGTTGTCATATTTTATACTAGAATGTTTCTTTTGATTCTAATGAATAGTATTGAAACTACTTTTTCCATATATATATATATATATATATATATATATATATATATATATATATATATATAACAACAAAAAGAGCTCTTAGGATTCACCATTCTTCTAGTGAACTAGTTGCTAATGCGTTGTATTCTCTTGGTCTTGCATATTTCCATGAAAATACATTTACATAAGTTTACATCACACATTTTCCTTTGAAAAAGCCAAACTGAAGTACATATAAGAAGACAAGTTGTCATTAGGTCTCTTAACTTATTTATTTTGTGTTTAAAGGATTATCGTTCATCATACTTTTTTTCAAATTGTAAAAAATACATGGACATATGTAAGAATTGGCGTCGAAAGTGGTGAGTGTATCTTTTCACTTTAGCTCCTTTGAAAAGGCCATACTATAACTGAAGACAACTTGTCATTAGGTTTCTTAACTTCTTTATTTGGTGTTTAAAGGATTATTATTCATCACACTTTTTTATCAATTTGTTAAAAAAAAGCATAGACATATTCAATTTTCCTACATCAAATAAATCTTTGATTTGAAGAAATTTGCATGGATTTTATTAATTTGGCCTCTACCTCCCTTATCAAAACCTCTCGTTCTTATTCGATTTTATCAAGTACGTCCCTTATTAACCTAAATCCATTCAAAATTTAGGGATGCCTTTTTTTCACATAAGCCAACCCAAGGGAGTTTCCACGTACATGTACCTAAGGGGTTCATTTAGGAAAATATGTGTTTTCAAGTAATGATCTTCTAAATGTTTGTTAATAAAACCTCTTGTCTTGTCATGTATGGTCCCTTACATAAATAAGTCCCGCAACCTTTTTTCTCCTTTTTGATTTATGAAATCAACATAATGTAACACTCCAAATTATCAAACACTCAAGAAATGTGGAATACAGTAAATATTGATGGGGAGCATGACTCGAAAGTACAATACTTATGATGATTTACACAACTCTTAAGAAATGAGAAAATATGTTCCATTAAAATTGGAAGGAAAGAATATAAAAAAAAATATACACATGTGAGTGTCTTAAATGATTGCAAACATGTCCTTCATATAGTATATTAGTTTCTATAACAATTAAAGTTAGACTTTGTCTGAAAATTGAACCAAGGAAAACTATATACATATATGTGTATTGATTACACTATAATATACATTACAAATAATTTTGGAGGAGTTTTCTCTCCTTTTGGATTCATTTTCACGCTTTTTTACAAATAACTTTGGGAGTTTTCTCTCATTTAGGATTCATTTTCACGCTTTCTAGAACTGTGGCATTTTTTCCTAATCCTTTTGGCCACTTTTAAAGTCTCTTTGTTCCTTCTAGTTTCCTCACTAATGTTATACTCAACCCATTTCTATAATTTATGGATTATTAGATGGTCCACATTCAATTTTGACCATCTTCTTAATGTGTTACCCAAATAATGGATTGGCCCCATTTGAGTTGCAACATTATGTAGAGTTCATTGATCCCTTTTTTATTAAATGTTACGATGCATGGTTGTCGATAGTGTTGAATAACCTTTGGAAACCAAAACACATCATAAACCTGATTTATAAACGTAAAATTATTTTCTCTCCTATCATATCTTTTGGATGACAAATTTATGTTGCTATAGTCCTACACTCTCTTAGATATTATAGTTAGGGTTCATATCTTTGGGTTTATGGAGCTTATTCCGGGTCCATCCCTTCATTAATTGAAGGTGTGTGGAGAAGTTTTGTTTGTTCTAATTGGGTTTAGGTTGTACATATGACCTAACACATAGTGAATTTTACTTGAATACATTTTATGAGTGCATGTTTTCACAGTTCGTCATCATTTTTGTAGAGCTTTCTGGAATTAAACTGTGTGAGTATTTTTTAAACGACCGATGTTTCGAGTAGAAACCTCACCCATCTTTAGGGTCAAGAGAAGCTAAGTGATCATTTAGCTTCTCTTGACCATAAATATGGGTGGAGTGTCCACTCTAAACGTCGATCATTTAAAAAATACTCACACAGTTTAATTCCAGAAAGATCTACAACAATTAATACATTTTTTTGAGGGTTCCTTGATGCAATGATTCCAAAACATTCTCATTATAAGATTGCAAATATTGTTAGTGTATACTGATCCTAACAAGATAAACAAGGATATTGTGTGAATAACAAAAACAATTTAGACACAAAGACTGCCCAATCCTTCATCTATCATGCATGTTGTAATAATAAACACATTGTATCACCCACTAACTACACATGAATTATGGAATCTTTACTCCCCTCCTCCCTTAGAATTTCAAGGATTTGCAAATAGCCACCAATCCCCAAGAAAATCATATATCCATTGTACCTCCACCAATTAAAGCAAATAGGAAAATTAGGAAAATAGTATTTACCATTTCCCCACTTAAAATAAACCAAAATAAAACTTTGGAAACCTTGCAATAATTTTGGTTGATTTTCTTTGAAGCGCATGTCACAATGCAAATTATTGAACATAAGTGTAAAAGTAGGAACTCTAAAGTCTTTCCTAACAACACAACTACATGCAATTTATTCATTTTGTGCATGAGATGTGGTATTTGAATTTTCAAGTCCTATGCATACCACCTCTCTAAATGTTAAATATGCAATTTATTCATTTTGTGCATGAGATGTGGTATTTGGATTTTCAAGTCATATGCATGCCACCTCTCTAAATGTTAAATATTAGATAAAAACTAAAACATTATACTTACACTCAATAACCATAATCCCTCACAACAAAATCAATTTCCATAATACTACATAATGTCTAAGTTTTGGGGAAACATTGCTCTTAACATGAAACACATTTGCACATACATCATACAAGAGTGTGAATTGGGGTGAAATATCCTATAAATTATAAAAGAATAAAATTTACTCATTTCATATCAAAAACAAAATGTTTTTAGACTATTAAAAATGGAATAAGTAATTATAAGGTTTTCCTTTTAACCAAAAATGTCACAACATCCTTATAAAGGAAAAGTAGTACACAAACTACAATGACAAAAGCATTGCAAAAAAATCAACTAAACTTCCATTGCCAAGAATTCAATGAAATGGACAAGAAAAACTAAATTTGAACCTTCTTCAACTATCTTAGAAATGCTTATTCTAAGGAAAAGTGTCTTTCACTCTTCAAATTAAAAAATGTAGTTCTAGCCAACCAAAAATGTTTTCAAATGTAAATTAAAAAGCTTAATCTTCTCACGACCAAATGGTATTAAACTAATAAAGTGTATAGAAAGAGGGACCTAAAATTATTTATAAAATGAAGTCATATGCAAATGCAATACAATTATCATTCTCATGGAGTATTATATATATATATATATATATATATATATATATATATATAAAACGTTGCAGCTACATTATATTATACAACATGTAAATACATTTAAAGGAACTTTCCAGCAACAATGTTTCAAGTATGTTTAGAGTTTGGATTTGACATTCTAATACTACATAACATTCCTTAAAAAAAAAATTTGAAATCTAATGAAAAAAAATGAAATCTACTTACATACAGTGGCACGAAAAAACCTAGTAACAAACATACATTAAAATACTATATGAAGCCAAATTGTCTATAATATTTTCCTACTACATGTGGGTTATCGAATTTTGATCCACACTTACCATCTCCACATCCTTTGGTTGTTGTTAGACAGTTTCATAATCTTTATCCCCTATTGACCCAATGGATAGTCTAGCCATTGAGTGGGTTTCTCATCTCTAATCAAGGGCTTTACAGTCCACTAGGATACCTGTGCAAAATTACCTTTCTTGTTTAAATCTCAATCTTATCTCTAAGTTTGACATAGAGTTCTTTGTTCTAAGGAAGGTCACTAGTCCTTGGTATTCTTATGCCTTCTACAAATCCCTCTCCTCTTGTCTACTAAGCCTTCTTTTTTACTTGCAACTTGTACCCAACAACCAATAGACAATATAATAATAATAATAACCAAATGTATCTTGGGTCCAATATGCAAAACACCTTGTAATTGAACCCATCATATGATTGTTGCTATCTCGTAGATAGGAGCATTGACACAGTTGGGGATAACCTACGGAAGTATTCTTGTGCATACACCTTCAATTGGTTCCCTGCACCACTTACCAGTCCACCTCTCAGATTCCCCGACGAGAAGTAATATCACATGGCGATCTTAGGGTTCAACGTCTAGAACAGTCGTGCGACGTGTGGGAAAAAGAGAGATGAATGGCAAAGGAGAATATCGCCAGCGCCATTGAAGGACGCCCATTCAATGATTAGCCTCTGGTTAAGTGGAGAAGAGGCGAGGGTAACGTAACTGGCTCACTGGAGATTTCTCGGAGCACCCTGGTATGAGGTTGAGAGCATGAGAATGTGCAGTAATTACAAATGGCGTAGGTATGTTCAGGGGCATTATCTCCAACCGAGTCACACGTGGGATATTCTCTACTCGAGCTAGGGTTTCAAGGCTGTGTTGGGACAATGAAACACATTTCGACAGCAAAACCGAATTGGGGGATGAACTCTCCTCATGCTATGGTTTTCACAATGCATTTGGAAGCAAATGACAAAATTTG
Organism: Picea engelmannii; assembly: GCA_009831015.1. Taxonomy (NCBI): domain Eukaryota; kingdom Viridiplantae; phylum Streptophyta; class Pinopsida; order Pinales; family Pinaceae; genus Picea; species Picea engelmannii. The sequence continues at coordinate 973,695 of ML782602.1, read as the reverse complement.
GTGCGTGGAGGAGCAAGGGTTATAGCGTTTACATTACAACCAACAGATAAGACAAATTGTGGCCTCTTGGTCTGTAGGGTTAGTTCACAAGCAATGTACTAGCGAGTAAACTAGCTTGGGTTCCCTTGAATGCTAGAGTTTTGGTAGTAGGCATGTTAAAAAACTAGAGGACGAGTCTTGTACGTTGTTAGACAACAGACCCAAGTCGTGGGAAGCAAGATAACTCTCCCATTAGTTTATTGGACACCCATAGGAGAAATTTAGGCCATGAACAAGTTAGATAGCTAGCAATCAATGAGTGGTATGTCCAATAGCTACGATAAGGTCGTGAGCATTGGGAGACTACAAAACGACATCGTGGGAAATGTTGGTAGCATTCAAACGATTTGTGGAATGTCCAAGAGAGAGTTTAGGGTGTGGGCTCTGTATGCAGCAAGAAAACATTGTGTGGAACTCCTAGTAACAAATAAAGTCGGCCAAGAAGTAAATGGATTCCGAACAATCATTCGAATGCACAAAAAATAAGGAGATTCAACCCTCTCATGGTTTCACCTATCCAGGAGAAGAAAATGGTGCATGTGCACTCCAATACATCATCCAAACACTAAAAATTCACCCCAAAGAGAGACTCCGAGAAAATTATGTTTGGAAAGTTTTCTAACAACTTCAGAAAAACGGTCGTAGATTTCCCTTCCCCGATTTGATCAACAGTGAGGATAAATATCTATTGGATTGGTAATAACCTTTAAACCAATATGCTTTAAAGGAAAAACCACACACACAATAAATAAAACAATACACAACAATAACTTCCTCACCCACTTAATTGATATATAGAGTAGCCCTTTAAAGAAGACCAAGTGAAACTAAACATGATGGAGGATTTAAACTAAATACCCATCACACATATAGGAAAAACAACTAATTGAAACAAGATTTTACCTTCGAAGCCAATTGGGAAAACTAGTAGAATGGTGCTCAATATCTTCTTTCTTTGGTGCAAGTTTACAATGCTCTCCTCCTTGCCCAAAATCCCTTTGAGTATGAGTGAGCATGAAGATCCTCATCATTTTAATTATTTTATTTAACTTTTTAGTTATATCATTATTTGGCTTATTCCATATAAACTTGCATTATTTTACATGGCTCACATCATGCATTTTGATTATCCATTTGTTTTGCAGGTATTGAGTCTTATCCACTCTTCAATCTGGATCCATTTCGAATCACACCTCCCCATTGAGAGGCGTTTTGGTCTCCCAAATCTCTAGGAAACCAATCTGGATCAGTGTTGTTTACTTCTTTGGAATGTGGCTATGATGTTGGCTCCTAGCTACAACTCTAACTTTGGCTCTAGATCTGGCTCGTGGCTCTAGCTACATGCTCTAGTCTTTGTCTATGGCTTTGCCTCTGGTTCTATCTCACTTGTTCATGCAACAATATTCTCATTGATTCTAGCTTTAAGAAATCTCCAAATTAGAACTCTAGGCTCAACACTCATTCTCATCTCCCTCTTTGACTTGGAGATAGTCCATCTCACCTACTAATGAAGCCAAGTCAAATGTTGGTTTGTCAGTGTGAACCCAACACAAAAACTCCTTACGTATGGTTGTATTCCTCTGCTATCATCAATTGCTTTATGACATGGAAACAACTATCTAGTGCCTGCACATGCTTGCAAGGAACATCATGGAGTTCTCAAGAAATCCTCCCTCCAAGGTCATTGACCCCATGCATCAATCTCTGTCACATCTTCATGAATGAAAATAAATGTTGGAAAATTATAGGTAGCAATTGGACTGGTGTTTCCCTTGTAGTTTCCATCCACTTGTTGTCCTCTTCAATAGTAATAAAAACCTTCGGTGTTGTTATCTCTCCTTAGACAATATCTTCTCCTTGAACACAAGATGTAGGCATCTATTGACCTTCTATACTCTTCACTCTCCAAAATATTTTCTTGGATATGTTGTGTGTGGGGTGAATCTCTGAGTGAAGTCTTCAACACTTTGTTTCCAAATGTCCACCCAACTTGCAGTCCAAAAATTCACATGGATACTATAATGATTGTTTGTCATACTCCTCCTCTCCAGGTGCTTTGGTGTATGATGTTGGACTAGAGGATCCTTCTTCCCATTCAAATTTTGAGAATAATCAGACTGGCATAACATGGCTTTCTTCTTTGATCCAGGAGGATACAGGAACACTCACAAAGGCCCAGGAGGATCCGGAACACTCACAAAGATCCAGAAGGGTTCAGAAATGCCCAAAATTTGACCATATTAAAAGTTATCAAAAACAACCTCAATGCATAGATCTCAATGAAATCTTTCCAATGATGCAAAAATCGCCTCAAACGGAGTTTGTATGCGAAAGATATGGCTAGTCAAAGTTTAGATCAAACCAGACAAAAGTCAAAAGTCAACAAGGTCAAAGGTGACACATGTCACCTGATCCGGATTATTTTCGGCACGAAATGAGAGCGGAGATATAATAAAGAAATGCACAGAGATATCGCGTATATCCAGTAATATAACATAAATATATCAGAGATGCAACCATAAACACAGAGATACAGTAATACACGATTTC
>ML782602.1:942381-968347 GCA_009831015.1 Picea engelmannii | reverse complement strand
ACGCCGCCGTCCGCAGAAAAACCCTGAAAAATTGCAGATTTTAAAACCTCAATATCTTGACCTTCCGGACTCCGTTTTGGATGATTTTTTTTTTCAAATTGGGTGTTTTTCTGAGAGGAACTCAGATCTACAACCCTTTTCTGTAAATTTTGCACAGAAATATACTGAAAACGTCTATAATTTCACGGCCCTCTTTTTTCTTCTCCGAAAAAAAAAAATCTGCAAAAATAAAAATAGTTGCCCACAACTCTGGCCCTGGAAAGTGCTCTGATACCACTTGTTAAGATCCAATACCAAATATGAATATATAATCAACACAATTACTGAATACACAATAGATCCAAAGAGCAATATAGAAGAAACCACACAATATTATTACCAAACCCTTGAGGTAGGGCAACACCATACAATGGATCCTATTATGGAAGGGATCCTCTCCTGTTCATTTGCCTTTTTGAGGGGGCTTCCTCCTAATGAGCTTTAGCTCCAAATACAATATTTCTCTTCATGTCTCATTACATTGATTGAACCCCTTTATATAGTGCTACCATCACCTAAGAACATTCTAGAGGAGGAATCTTCTAGAAGTAGAACCTTCTAAGAAGTCCTCTTACATTTATTATATCTAAAATTACCCATTTATTATATCTAACTACCACAGTGGACCTTATTTAATAATATAGTGGACCTAGTCCACCTTACATTGAATGACCTCCACTATTATCACTATGGGCCCTCTAGGCCCCCCCACTACCTCTCTAGCTACCTTACACTCTCTGATCAGTGGATGTATGTTCCATGTAGTAAAGGTTGATCTATGTTGGTTTCAACTATTTTGCGATCTCCGCGGTGTCCAATAATGGTGGAAAATATGGCCGAAGGAGGTCCATATTGAACACTGGGTAAAATCTAAGGAAGGGTGGAGTCATAGAGTGTTGAGCTCAAAAGAATTGCTACCCACATCCTTGGTGATAGTGTAAGGCCCATAGCGAAGTGGGAGGAGCTTCCAATGGGGCCCTGTAAGGCGCTCTTTCTGCAAATGTAACCAGACCTTGTCTCCCACCTGAAACTTGTGCGGTACTCGGTGTCGATCATGGCACTGCTTGTACTTAGCGTTGGCTTTCTATAAAATCTCATGGACCTGTTGGTGGATGTGTTGAATCCACTCAATGAATCTGGTGGATTTGTCAACCTAAGACTAAACATGGGAATATTCTGCATGTGTGCTTGAAAGAGGTAGTGCAACATCAATAGGACCCAAGGGTTCAAGGCCTAGACCCACCTAAAATGGGCTATGGTTGGTGGAGCTATGGAGAGCCCTGTTGTAGTTGTGCTAAATATAGGGAAGATTCTCATCCCATGTACGTGAATTCTTAGAGTTGTACATACACAGGATGTGCACAATCATCCAATTGACGACCTCTGTCTGGCCATCGGTTAGGGAGTGGAAAACAATGGATTTAGTGAGCTTGGTGTCCAATAGTGACCAGAGACTCGACCAAAATGTGTTGAGGAAACTGTTGTCCCGATCTGAGGTGATGGTATGTGGTATCTCAAAATGGAACCACACCTGTTCAAAGAATATCTTGGTAGTATATGCCGTTGTGATGCTCTTCTTTCAGGTTGTGATAATGGTCATCTTCGAAAGCCGATCAACTACCACAAATACACAATCATTTATGTGCTTGGTGGACGGAAGGCCAGACATGTAATCCATCGAGATGGATTCCAAAGGTCTCTCAGGAGTAGGAAGAGGGGTTTATAAACCTTTCTTCTTGATGGATGGCTTGGAAATGGCATAGGAAGTGCAAGATATGATATACTTGTTGACGTCTTGTCAAAGTTTTGGCCAATAAAAATGTTTTTGTAGAATGAACACAGTTTTCTCCATGCCAAAATGGCCTACCATCTGACTGTAGTGAGCCTCCCAAATCATCTTTTCACGCTCTCTTATGGGAACACAGAGGTGTCCCAGATGGCATAACGGTCCATCCTAGATGTGAAAATCGGTGACATTCATGACTATACCCATGAGATAATAGGTGGTGGAGAAGTCAAGGTCACGCTGATAAATTTGGGGCCACTCAAATGCCTCATGCCCAAAAGAATGGAACATGGTGGTGAGTGTAGCAACGGGAGGGCGACTGAGGCAGTCAGCAACACGATTTGTGCTCCATATTTTATACTTGATGTTGAGATGGAACTGTTATAGGTATGTGGACCACTTTTGATGGTGGTCATTCTACAACTTCCCATGTGTCTGTATTAACTACAGAGGTTTGTGATAAGTGTGGATGATTGTCTCATTTCCCAAAATGTAATGTTTCCATTAACAACATGTTTGCACAATGGAATGCATTTCTTTGTCATAGGTGGGGTATTTCTGGACAGTATCTGAGAGTGTCTCACTATGGTATGCTACTAGATGACTGTGCTAAGTGAGAACTACACCTACATCATAGTCGGAGGCATCTATCTCAATCTCAAATGGTTGTTTCAGATCAGGTAAGGAGAGTATTGGAGTTGAGGACAAGTGATGATTCAGATCATCGAATGCTTGTTGTTGTGCCTTCCCCCATGCGAAATTTGTGTTTCCACCGCCCTTGGTTAGTTGGCTTAGGGCCCATGCAATATGAGAGAATCCTAACACAAACCTTTGTAAGAAGTTGGTAAGTTCTAATAAGCTTCGAATCTCAGTTAGTGTGGTCAGGGATGGCTAGTCAAAAATGACTTGGATATTAGTTGGATCCATATGTACCCCATGAACATCAATAATGTAGCCCAAGTATTGGACCCTGTTCATGCCAAAGGATCATTTTTCCAAGTTGGCATATAGCTTGTGCTACCGGAGAGTGTCCAAAACCTGTTGAATATGTTGCATGTGCTCCTCCCAAGTTCCACTGAAGATGAGGATGCAATCCAAATATACCACCACAAATGAGTTGGTGAATGGTTTCAATACATCATCCATCAATATCATGAAAGTTGTTGGTGCATTTGTTAATCCAAAAGGCATTACCAGCCATTCAAAGAGACCTTCATTAGATTTGAAAGTTGTCTTTCATACATCAATTGGTTCAATGGAAACCTAGTGGTATCCAGAGTTTAGGTCAATCTTGCTGAAGAACTTTTCCCCCTTGAGTTGGTCAAAAAGGTCATCAATTCAGGGAATCAAGTACCAGTTCCTGACTGTTATTTTTTTTAATCCTTTATAATCAGTGGAGAACCGCCAGGTCCTATCTTTCTTCTGCACCAGCACAATCGAGCTTTCGCAAGGGGAGGAGTTGGGTCGGATGTTCCCCTTTTGAAGAAACTCTTGGATCTGGTGCTTGATTTCGTCATTTTCCATCAACGAGCAACGATAGACTGGTCCATTAGGTAGCGGTGCACCGAGGGTTAGATCAATTGGATGCTTGACTTGGCAGTGCATCGGTACCTGAGTGGATGAGGAGAAGATGTATTTGTATTCTTCCATAATCCCTTCCACTTGATTCTGCTACAAAGAGAGGCTTAGTGTAGAGGTCACATATGTGGCAGTGACCTTATGCTTACTGCAAGCATGGATCATAATGAAGGTGAAATTCCCAGTCGATTAAATGACCTTACTACATTGTTTAACAGAGATTAAAGATATAGTAGTAGGAGGTGCTACCTCTGGTATCTTGTACAATTATCTACCCAAAGTAATAATAACACTGTGGGGTCTAGACTCATACACAACATGTCGTTTTGACAAATATGGTTGGGCTAAAATAACATCAAAAACTTCAAGGGAAGAAATATCACATAATACCTTTTCTTTGAAGGGCTTGATGTTGTAGGGAATACAACATTGTTCGTGGACAAAGAGATCTCGTCTTTGGCGAAGCCAGTCTATGGTGTAGGGTTGTGGGTGCGGTATTATCAACAGGTCTAGCCGATTGACGACCTCTGTTGAGATCATGTTCTTCTGACTACCGCTATTGACAATGAAATGCAGCATAGTCCCCTTTAACCACATCTGTGAGTGAAAGAGGCATTCGCCTTCATCTAGTTCCTCTAGTTCGCTTGGCTAGAATTTGGTGGTAGCGACAATGGCACTAGGTTCAACATTGATGATCCACTTCCCACTTTATGTATTTGATTCAATGTCATAATTTTCCTTTGACTCGGAAGCTTTCAACTCATCCACTAGTGACTACTTGGAGCAACAATCGTCGATGTTGTGCCAAGGGATTTTATGGTATTCACACCACTTTCTCGTGTCCTTCTTCGACTTCTCATTAACCTTATTGGGTTGCGGCTTGGACTAGTTTTTTTAAGAGAAACCATCTTTTCTCTATCCCTTGTTTGGTGGGTTGGGACCGCCTTTTCCGTACTTCAACTATGAGGAATTTGCAGATCCAAACTCTCGCCTCTTTTTCTTAAATTTTTTCTTGATCTTGATGGCATATCTATAAGCCACACCTAATGATGCGATGTCCGGAAAATCCATTTCTATTTGAATGTATATGTGTAGATAGTCATGGTATTTGAGCACAAGATTTCATTCAGAGTCTTTTATACTCAATTTGGTGTGCATAGTATGGAAAATATTGGTGAAATATGGCACTGTCTGGTCCCTTTCTTGACGCAGCGTGGTCCATCTTTTGTATTGTTCCTCGTAGCTTCCAACAGGGTAGTACAATTCCTTAATGGCATCCCTGAAGGAATCAAAGGTGGGGGAAACTGAAAATATTGCAGATTTCTTTGTGGACCTTTGCTTAGAGTATGTATCCCACTAGTCTTTAACATGGGGGATGACATTGAGGAGTGCAAAATTAATCTTTTCCCTATCGGAAAAATTGTGGACCAAAAAATACCCTTCGAGTAGATTCATACATTTATCTACAACATCTACATATATTAGTCCTTCAAATAATGGAATATCAAAATTTACTTGTACCTTGAAGGGGGTTGTGTGGCCTCTTAATGAATATGTGTCTCATCTAGGCAGTCGTTGAAGGATCTGTGCAAATTTGACTATCATTTTGTTCCTTTGTCCTACAAGGGCTTCCTCGAGAAATTTTTTAAAAGGATATCCTCCCTCCTCCATCGTCTTTCTTCTCTTCCCCCATGAGTTGTGGTTGGGTTTGGCGTGACCGATCTTGCAAAGGCTTGATTGGTTCGAGTCCCAACTTATTGTACCCAGACCTTGTCAAGGACATGCACAAAGAAAAACAAATGAAGAATAGACCACTCTAATACCATTGATCCGGGTTTATGAGTGGAATGAAATGAATAACATATTGAATACCATAACACATAGATATGGAGAACAACAACAAATATCTAGTGAACAATAACTTCTATTGAATAAACAAAATAAGTTGAAACTGTAAAACTGCAGAACTAAAACAACTTGCTCAAATGGTGGTAGCTATCTCTAAGAAGAGATTTGGATGCTACGTGAATTAGTCTGAGAAGAATGATTACAATGAGGCTCCAAAGGCCTTTTTAAAATTACTCATGAATTCCCAAACCCTAGACATCCAAAAACCTAACCCCAAGAGATGAAACATCAAAAGTTATTTGGGCCCCAATGGGTAAGTTGGTACCTCAACTTCCTGGGGTCGTAACGTTTGCATATGAACTTCGTTTTAGGCACATGATAGCTCATTGGAAAGGTATTTTCAAGAAATACATATTATTCCATCAAAATCCGGCTCTGTCTACATTTTGACTATGTCAAACCAAAATAAACCATTGTTTAGGGCCCCAAAATGGCCCTGGAAGTATAGAAAGATGTACTGATATTGAAACTTCCAAAATAAGCCAGTTGGAATAGGTGGGTGGCCACCAATATCCACCAGGATGTTGTGTAGGGATTCAGAATAGCCCCTGTAGTGCATAACCACAATTACAAAGAAATGTCATCATTACAGAGAAATGTGCTAAACTAAAAACTGTCAATATGATCCAGTTGGAATAGGTGGGTGGCCACCAATATCCACCTGGATCATGCATTTTGTTATGGAAATCACCAAACAAACTGTTATAGAAAATGTTTCCACACTCCATGCATCTTTCTTTTATGGCCTTCCATTTCCCTCTGCAGACTTAAATTCCCCTTTTTGTTCACTCCAGAGCTTATAATGCATATTTTTGTCCATATATGAGACATACATTTAGTCAACACATGTATACGGAAAATGCTCCATTACAACCCACGTACACCCTAGTTTCTAAATTACGGCCTCTAATACTAAAAAATTGGATACTAAAACTAAAAATTAAACCATTGAAATGGAAGATAATGGGATAGGAACTTACTTGGTCCAAACGGTTTCTGATTCCATTGCTCGTAGCTCCCACAATCATCACTGGAAGATCATAGGCAAAAGGGCCTCAAAAGCACTATGTGGGTGAAAAACTCAAATGGTATGGTAAAAAATTCTTATTTTTACTATGAATAGAAAAATGTTACCCACTTTATATTGTTTTACCCTATCTTTTCTATTTTTGACCTTATGGACTAATAGCGTAGTGAAAGACCTAGTTTTGAAGTGGTTTTGTCCAGGGCTTTTATGGATTTCCAGAGTCACATCACCCGTTTGTGCTTCTGGTAGGTATATTTATGTCACTGGCATATAGGATAGGTTCTCACTCCGTGTTTAATTTTATGCATCCTCCTACGACCGTAATTTTCATTCCCTAGGTACGAAGCCATTTTTTAGCAACACAGATCCTTCTCACTGCTACTAGAAGTGTCATTATTAAGTGATAGAGACTTACCAAATATGGGTACCCTAGTTAGAAACATTTTGTCATTTGGTTCCCATGCAGAAGTTGCTCCATAGGACCATGAATTCCTTATAGTACCAATATGACTTTGTTTTCGAACCTCGTTTTCTTACTCAATATAATTCTGACCACTACCTATGGGACTCCCACCGGGTCTTGGTTAAGCTCTTTTCCGACTCCCGAAAAAATGAAAAGATTGTCAAGTGAACTTGTCTCTTTCACATTCATTAAATGTCTTTGAAAGGACATCTATTTTGGTATAAGTTTAACCCTTTTCTGGACCAAGTAGACTACTTACAAAAAAGGAACACTCTAGTCACCATTGGTGTTGCGCCTCTTCCATCACCTTAGTGAGCAAAATAGAGGTGCTTGCAAGCTCAGGTGGGTCTGTTGAGAAGGACAGATGCAAGGAAAAGGGTTAGAAAAAGAAATAGAAAACAACACTAAGAATTAGACTAAGAAATGCAATAACAACTAAATTTATGAGCATAGGGACATAGAGACAAAAATAATAATGAGACCCATGTCACCAATGATAAGGCTGATATTAGTGAAAGAAAACACCGATAAGCAAGGGGACTATGAGTCCCTTCTTCCTCCAAGGGACCTCATTTGTACTTATTGTTATAGTGATTGAACGAGAAGCATTCAGAGGAGATTGTGAGATTCTGGGAGGATGAGGCATTCGATCGAGGACCCGCGAGCTTCAGGTTAGTGGTCTGATCATCCTGCATAGAATTAGGGTTTCATTTTTTGGGCTGGGGTTGTATGGAGGGCCATACAGGGGGTGTTTATGGGTGTGGGCCCCACGTGCGTGGGAAATTTGGTAGTAGGCGTGCACACGTGCACGCCTTCCCACCGGATAGGCATGCATGGGAGTGCTGGTAAGGGGGTAGAAGGTGAGCAATATGGGCGCACCTGTCGGTTGAACAGGTGCGCACATGTGCACGCTTGTAGAGTGAATAAGCGCACCTGAGAGCGCGCCTGTATAGTGAACAAGTGCACACACATGCGCGCCTGTGTAGTGAATAGGCGTGCACACGTGTGCGCCTGTGGGGTGTATAGGCGCACATGTGTGCGCGCCTGTGGTTTAAACAACCGCGCCATGGAGGCAAGGTTGACGGGTGTAAAAGTGTCTTTTTGATGTTGTTGATTGTCTGTGTGGCTGACTTAGGATGGTTTTATGTGCTGCAGGTGAGAATTGTGCACGATTCCTATTGGTTGGCGAGAGTAAGATTGGTCCCAGCTGTGAGACGTCGTGGCTATTGAGGAGCCAGGTGTACGTGCAACTTTGGCAGCCTATGGGTTGCTGAAGTTCTTTGAGTTCCCATTTATACGAGCGCAGGAGTATCTCCTGCAGTTTCTTATCCGGATGTGGAGTTCGGACCTGCACTGCTTCATAGTGTGGGGAGATAAGATTCCCTTCACTGTGGTGGAGGATGTGTATTTTTTGACTCGGCTCCCATTTCAGGGAACGCCCCTACCGGCGGAGCCGGTGCTACCGAGGGATACGCCTCTAGAGACGGTTGGCCGAAGATATTGTTCGGGGTCGAACTATATGTCCGACACAGTCGTGAGCATTGCTGCGATGGATGCCCTAGTGCATCGCTGTATAGCAGTGATGGTTGTGAGATTTTGTGGTTCGCTGGCAACGTAGCGGATCAGTGGTTTCCAGTTGATGGTGATGGAGAGAGTGTTGGCCGGTGAGCACTTCACTTGGGGGATTACACTTCATGCCAAGATGGTAAGGCAGCTGGACCACTGTCGGTCCATGGATACGGGAGATTTTGCCTTTGGGTCCATCCTGCTGGCTTGGTCTCTGGAGAGGGTGTCGATGTTGTGCCCTAGGATTTTATTGGGTGTGCCTGGGGTGTGAGAGCCGTGGCTGAGGTAGTGGTCGACTGTGTTGCTTCACCATGGTGGTGGCGAGGGTGGCCACTTATTTACTGCAGAGGCGACGCAGGTATGGTGGCAGATGCCACAGGTGATATTGCAGTACCCCTATGCCGGGGTTGACTCCGGGAGGATCCGAACATGGTGCTACCTCCAGGGGAGGTATTTGACCATCGAGGTATGTTGATGATGTTGATATGTATGTTTTTTTGTTTTTGAGATAGCATGACATATGTATATGATATAGATGTTGATACTATATGTTGCTTGTTTGTATGTGTAGATGTGGCACCTCGCGAGCGCGAGGTGGAGCTGCAGAGAGCGTCGGCTCGTCAGGAGCCAGAGAGACTGCTACGGGGGGAAAGACGTTGGCGTGAGGATGCCGCGGTGTGACCAATTGATCTGGAGAGGGAAGAGAGGAGACGCCAGTTTAATGACCCTAGTGTTGGGCCATCACATGCTCCTACGGTGACTGCCGGAGTAGATTTTGAGGATATACGTCGTCGTTTGGAGGCAATGTTACAGGATGTGCCTGAGGGCATGTGGTCTCACATCTAGGATGATGGTATCCTGGAGCAGTGTGTGGGGGTTCCATTTCCATGGCAGGTCGTAGTACGATGAGCAGTAGTGGTTGGTGTTGCGATGACCGGATGACTGCCGCTGGGGCAGTAGGGACTGGTAGGGGGTGGACCACCACCGCCTGAGGGAGGGGCAAGTGGTGGTGGGCCTCCACCGCCTGAGGGAGGGGCAGGTGGTGGTGGGCCTCCACCACCTAAGGGAGGGGCAGGCGGTGGTGCTCTAGAGGCACTGTGAGTGGTTCTCTATGTATTGATGTATTTTTTTGTATATAGGCTGGTGAGCCCATTTTGTACCGATGTGCTTCATTGGCCTGCGGATAGTTGTATTTTTGTATGTAAACATTTGGATGGCACTGTGGACCTTTCGATATATACATGAGTATACATTTTGAGCTCTATGTGGTGTTTACATGTGTTTTGTTAATGTATTGATGATGTCTAATCTATATGTGCGATGACAGTTTGTTGATATGTTTATGTATGTGTAGAGGTAGCTTGATGTGATATATGCCAGTCTAACACAATATTATCTAGGTTATCTATAATTTGATTCAATTGTATTGGAATATGTGTAAATGTAATGGAATCAAAATGTCGAGATAAAAGTCTAACCTGCAGGTATTTGCGAAAAAGGAAAGGATCGCAAACGCAGTACACATTGTTGAGCTGGAGTACGACTAGTTGAGAGTCGGAAAAGACACTAAGGTGACGAATATGATGATGCTAGGCATCGGCTAGGAGGTCGATGACGGCAGTGTATTCGGCTTGGTTGTTGGTCGCTGAACCCAAACATATGTCGCTCGAATGGAGCATTTCATGTGAGGGGGTGTAGAGAGCCCAAGCGATTGAAGCGAGATTTTGTGTCCAACGGCTGGCGCCATCGGCGTAACCGATGTGGTAGGTTGGTGGGGGAAGCATCTGTCAATAGCAAAAATGATAGTTTAGACATGAGGGATGGAAAAAAGATTAAAAACACTATAAAAGAAATAACCTAAAGTAGAATGACTACATTTAAGCATAAAATTTCTTTAAATACAACCCGTTGATAGGTTCTTTGAGAGAGAGGCCTTCGGGGGAGGCCAAGATGTATGTGCCTTTGGTGAGGCAATGTTGGATAATGTATGGGCCATGCCATAGTGACTCAAATTTACCATGGCCAAAGGTATCATGAGAGATATCATAAGCCAGGACAAGGTTGCCTTCGTGAAATGAGCGAAGTTTGACATGTCAATCAAAGGTAGCCTTGGATCATTTTTTAGCTACCTCGTTGTTCTGTAATGAAGATCGATGATCTTCATCCAGAGACTCTAAGTTCACCAAGCGCTTCTCCATTGGAGCAGTGTCGGGTAATAGCTTAATTGTGGTGCGTAAAGTGGGAATTTCGCACTCGATGGGAAGAGTGGCCTCAACCCCATGGACTAGATGAAATGGTGTGAAACCAGTAGTTGTTTTCACAGTCATATGGTAATACCATAGCACAGAAAATAACATAGGATGTCAATTGGTTTTATGTTTATTAACGGTGCACTGTAACATGGTCTTGAGGACCTTGTTAACTGCTTCGACCTGTCTGTTAGACTGAGGGTAATATGGTGAGGCAAACTCGTGAGAGAATCCTAACCGAGATTTGAGTTCGATGAAGATCTCATTCTCAAAGTGTTTCCCGTGATCAGAAATGAGTTAGAGTGGTACTCCAAAGCGAGATATAATGTGGTTAAAGAAAAAACGCACTGCGGTGTCAGCAGTATTGTTGAAGGTGGGCATAGCTTCTCTCCATTTGGTGAAGTAATCGATGGTGAAAACAATGTATTTGTGACCATTGCTGGAGGGGGGATTACAAGTCATGAAGTCGATGCCCCATTTACAAAAAGGGCCAGCAGTGATGACGGGATGAAGAAGAGTGGGGGGAGATCAGGCTTTATTGGCATAAAGCTGACATTGCTCACATCATTTCACGACGTGAATGCAATCGTGAAACAAGGTAGTCCAAAAGTAACCTGCTCGGATAATCTCCTGAGTAGTGGATATGCTCGAAAGATGGCTCCCACATGCACTGTTGTGGCAGTCATTTAAGACTCTATCGGCCTCGTCAATAGTCAGGCATCGACGAAGAATGGTGTTGACTCCCCGCTGGTATAGGATGTCTCTGATGAGGAGGTAGTGGGGGGGCTGATGGCGAATACGACGACGATCATCTTGTGAAAGGTGGTTACCGAACTTTTGAATTCGGAGGTAGATGAGGAGGTCTCCGTACCAAGGATCATCCGAAGTGATGTAAAAGAGGTGTTCGTCGAGAAAGTCAATGTTGATGGGGGTACTGGTGGTGTCAGAGGGGAGGGCCATGACAAGTTCGGTGAGAACGAGGGCCTTCTTACTCTTGGGTGTTGAGAACTCTAGGTCGTACTCCTGAAGGATAACGATCCATCGAGAAAATTTGTCGTTAACTTGTCGATGAATGAGCAAGTACTGCATAGGGTTGGAATCTGTGACGACCTTGGTTGTGCGAAGCAGAATGTAGTGGCGCAGTTTCTAGACTGCGAGGACGACTGCAAGAGAAACTTTATCTTTGTGTTTATACTTCAAGGGTGGCCCTAAGAGGTTTTTACTAACATAATAAATGACATGCTCACGATTTTCATCACATAGCTGGACGACAACTCCTGCTACTGACACAGTTGATGATGATACGTAGAGGATATAGTCGTGATTGTAGTTAGGTGCACTAATTAAAGGTGCATTGGAGAGTTTCATTTTAAGATAGTCAAATGACTGTTGGGCATGGTCATCCCAGTGAAATGGGATGTCGTGACGTAGTAAGTGAAGGAAACCATGTGCGCGTATGGCGTAGTCTGGGACAAACCGTCGTAGAAAGTTAGCTTGGACTTGGAGGGGGTCCACGGTAATACCACTTTGGGAAACGATAAAGCCGAGGAGGCACCCTACGGTGACACAAAACACGCACTTGAGAGGATTCAAGCGGATGTTGTACTGACGACACCGTTGAAAGATGATTCATAAATCATCAAGATGTTGGGTGTGTTTCTTGGATCGAGCTGTGAGGTCGTCCAAGTAGGCGAGGATGATATGAGCCAAATCATGAAAGATGTATGTCATAGCCCATTGGAAAGTTGCGTCGGCATTCTTTAAGAAAAAATGCATGACACGATATGCAAAAGTACCCCAAGGGGTAGTGAATGCGGTTTTATACTGATCGATGGGGTGAATTTGAATTTGATTATAACCAGAGAATTCGTCCATGAAGGATAGAGCCTCATGGCCTATGCAGTCGTCGATAATTTGATCGATGAAAGGCGTTGGAAAGTTGTTTTTGGGACATGCGTGATTAAGATCGGGAAAATCTGTGCAAACGCGGATAGTTCCCTATTTTTTGTTAACGGGTACAGGGTTGGAAACCCATGAGGTATAGGCGATGGGGTAAATGAACCTGACAACGCGTAATTTGTCAATTTCGGATTTGATGGCCACTGCTTTGGATGGGTGTAGCGGTCATTGTTTTTGACGAACTAGTGTAATGTCAGGCCAGGTGTCGATGCAATGTTCGATGATAGAGGGATCGAGGCCAGGCATTTCCATGTATGACCAGGCAAAATTATCCTGATATTCCTGGAAGAGGGCTTTATAGGCGGTGATTTCCTGAGGAGTGCAAGTAGCTCCAATGGTGATTTCCTTGATGATGCCATTTTTTATGGAAATGTCGATTTTAATGGTTGGGGAAATGTTGGCCATGTTGCCTTCTTCAAAAGCATCAGGGGCAGGAATGGGGTTTTTGAACCAGTCGATAGGCCCTGATGGGATAAAATCCTTGGTTCGACCGCGTAGATGGGGTGTTGGTTAGGAGGCGTGGAGGCTTCTTGTGAAAATAAGAGTGCACAGTGGAGAAGTGCATCCCAAGGATAGTCTGGGTGGTTTAACTCTTCGAGTATTTCTTTGTCGCAGTGGAAGTGATGAGAATACAAGGGGTCCTGAGGAGTGATATCGGTGACTATTGGCATGTGGTTGCCCCCTGGTGAGGAAGAAGCAGGGGGAACAATGCTAGGATATGGTGAGGGTTCGCTTGACATAAACCAGATATTGAAGTATTGAGGGGTACCCGTGGTAGTTGGGTGTAAAATGGCCGTGGGGGAATGAGTGGGAGAGTTGGGGGGATTGGGGGGTGAATCCTCAGATAAGTCATCTAAGAATCATGGAGGCATTTGAAGGTCCTTGGGTTCAGGAGAAATGACATGAAGAGCCTCTAGTGATGAGGTAATGTCAACTATCAACGCTGCAGGTCGTTGGAGCAGGGTCAATTGGCGTTGCCTGTATTCAAGGATTAGAGGACACTGGTATGTAAAATGATCTAATGAGTTGCATAGAGAGAAAGGGCGTCTCATATGTTTGTTGACTGAAGTGGTGACATAACGGATGTCAGTGATATTTGTTGAGGAGGACGTAGCAGGACTGGGGTTGCTCTGGAAGCTCTGGCGTACTGCGGCTAATGTCTGCCGAAAGCGTGGTAGTGCTGGGCAATGGTGGGTATAATGGCCATATTCTAAACATACACAAGTGAATTTGGTCCGCAACCCTTTACTACTAGAATGGGGGGTGGTAGTGGCAATACTGGCTGTAGTGGCGAGTGTTGGGGGAGTTTGATTGAGTGGAATCAAATTTCGTAACTCTGGTACAGATGGGCAGTTGTTAGTTTGGTGTCCCTCTTTCTCACATAGTGTGCAAGGAGGTTGGATGTGGGGAGGAAGTGGAGCGGTGGGTTCCTTCTTCTTTCTCCTGCCCCCAGCTGTGGGAGGGGGGTTAGTGAGTGGGGGTGTAGGGGGTATGGTGGGAGTAAGTATGGGAATCATCATGGGGATTCCTTCTTTTTTGGGGGGAAGGGATGGTCAAGGGACCATCTCTGGTGGGTGTAAATACCAAACTGGGATTTCTAACACCATATTAGGTAGGGTGAGTGTTGCGGCTACCTGGAAAGCTTCGATGCTTGGTGGAGGGTAAAAGAAGGGAATTTGGGTGATGGCTTGGGGAAATGTCTCCCAAACTAGGATATGGCCTTGGGGAGAGGTGGAATCGTGGATGGGTGGGGTCGACGAGTGTGCAGGAGGTTCTTGAGGGGGGAGTTCTGCGACGAGTGGGAGGTCAGATATGATAAAAGCCTATGTAGGAGGAAGGGTATCCTCTGTGTGAGTTTCATTAGATGATACGACGCATACTTGATTGGAAGGATGAAGAAGTGGTGGTGCTCCATGGTAAGTTCATAACAATGATGGATCTTTGAAAATTCCAGGACCCATCTCTACGAGTGGGTATGCGTCGTGGCTCGTGTGGATAAGAGGAAGAATGTTATCGATGTTGGCAGATGGATTAGGCTCATAATGTGAGACTTGGTCAATAGTAATGATCTTCCCATTGTCAGGGAACATCATTGTCCGAAAGATGGAATATGCCACTGCCTTCATAGCGTACATGTAGCTACGATCGAACAGGATATTATAATCAAGTGGGGCATCGGTAACTTCGATGTCAATGAGAATAGTCTTTCCCCCGAGTTTGACAGGGACATTTTGGAAGAGCCCTTCAGGAGACGATGGTCGTCCATCATAAGCTTGTAAGGTGATGGTAGAGGGTATGAGTTTGGGGGAACCAAGTTTCTGCCACACAGTTTTGGACATAATGCATGTAGAGGCACCTTCATCGATGATACACCGATGAACTATGATGTTCCATATTTTTACTGGTATTTGAAAAGCAATCAAGGTGGGAAGGAGAGGTTCTCCGCTGTCAAGATCAAAGGTTATGAGTCGGGTATCTGTGGGGTCGACTTCCCCCAAGGTGGAAAGTAATGATTTTCGCTGAGTGGGACAAGTCTGGAGGACCTCCAAAACTGACATGGCAGCCGGGGATTGTGCTAAGTCGTCTACCAAACTATAGTTATGAGCTGCCCTAGCCTGTGGGTTGTGGACATTCCTGCGCAATGGGATGCAAGGGATGCAAAGAGGTGGCTTGGTTGTAGGGTGAGGAATCACCAACGGGGGTCCCATCGATGTAGGGTTTGTCTCTGAGGGATGGGAGGAGACTCAGCGGGTGCATGATACTGTCGATTACATGTTTGCAGAAGGATTTCTTCCTCACTAGTGAGGAGAATTGTGCGATCTGCTGGATTGTTTCGGTTGAGGTATTTTCCTACCTGATGTGGGGGATGTTGTGTGTCATGTCGGGTGTTTATCATACCTTGATGTGGAATAGGATTCTGCAGCACGACAACAGAGAGTTGTTGCACGTATTATTGTGGGGCCTGCTGAGGGGCAGGCGGTGCTGGAGGATGGGGAAGACTACCAGAGTCTTTCAACCGTTTGAAATCAACGATTTGGGGGAAATGATGAGTGTAATGGCTGAACTCACCACAAAGGGCACAAGGGAAGTTGGTTTTAACATTATTTTTATTTCTCTCTTGGCACCTATTATTATTGCCCCCCTGGGGGTTTTGATCCCCTTGGTTTTGGTTGCCCCCAGTGGATTGGTTCTGCTGGGGTTGATTCCTGCCTTGACCTGGGTTGTTGTTGTTCCTATTTCGTCCTTTCTTTTTGGCATTGTTCAACGGATGGGTCGGATTGGCCGTATTCAGTCGTAGTCTAATGGAATCATCCATAATGTTATTGGAAGAGCACCATAGGTGAAAGGTCATGACATGGTTGGCAGGGTCATCGCCTGCCTTTCCTTCAAACTTTGGTATGTCCGAAGGTAGTTTGGTGGGCATTGCAGGCCATGTGGGAGCATGCAATATAGGATTGTTGGTGAGTTTTCTTAGATTTGGTATGTTGAGAGAAGCCAAATATGGCATCTGTAGTGGGGGGGGGGGAGGATTAGCTCTGGCCATGGTGTGAGTGTGTTGTGAACCTGACCCTTGAGGGGGGCTATGTAGGTTGGTGCTTCCCCCTTGAGAGGAAGTTGGTCCCCCACTTCCGTGTAAAGGAGAGAGAGTGGATGGATGACTTTGGGAAGTGGACCCAAGTAATGTAGAACCAAGCAAAGTTGATCCTAAAATAGTATCACTCACTGGAGTGTGTGAAGGTGGTGTCGATGAGTGGGCAAGACCAGACACTCCCCCTAAGATAGGAGGGAGTTTTAGCAAGCATCGTGAATGCTGGGGATTCTCTGGGTCCCCTATGATGTCCGACTAGCTGTGTGAATGTGTGCAAATGGTGGTGAGAGTAATAAAGAAACAAGAGCCTTTGCGTTGCAAACATTGAATTTTACACAATATATATATCCAAATCAAACTGTAATCAGAGGTGTATCATACA
Source organism: Picea engelmannii (assembly GCA_009831015.1). Taxonomy (NCBI): domain Eukaryota; kingdom Viridiplantae; phylum Streptophyta; class Pinopsida; order Pinales; family Pinaceae; genus Picea; species Picea engelmannii. Next base: position 951,801 of record ML782602.1, on the reverse strand, counting down.
TAAAATGTTTTGAAAAAGAAGCATATATCTGGGTAAGTGGGTTTTGTCCACATTGGGAATTGAAAAAGAAAACAAATGCTCATGTCCTAGAAGACATAACGTCCTGCCTCTCAAAATAGCATTGGACCTTCCAATAGTACTCAACAGTGGGGTCTGAAGTCACTGGAAGAGAAACTAGTGAAGGATGAAATAATTGGTTATAATGAGGGGTAAAGGGGGCATATCCCGAAAGAGCTAGCAATATTTCCCAATAGCCATACAAAATCCAATCAAGGTGCAATTGCAGCCCACAATTTCCACCTGGGTAGATGTCCTAAAATTTGGTTACTAGGTACCTCGGTCAAAGTGCGACATTTAGATTTTCGGCCTAAGAAATGGGTCACGGGCTGGATCGCGTCCAAGAGGTGGGTGCCTCTAGGGGGGATGTACAGAACAACTAGACCTTGGCCTTCAACCCTTCATGGGTATCTCCCTGCCTTATGGTGTTGGGAACACTTGACTTGGAGGATTTTCAGTTCCCTATTTGACAACTTCTATGGTTTTGACAATGTGAGAACCAGATAATGGGGAGTTATTATCCCCGAAATCCTACCTAGACTAAAAAAATTCTTTTGGCACCTCCTGTGGTTGAAAACTTAGTGATTTTTTAGAAATATTTTAGATGTAGTTGTTTTGGGAGGTTGGGGGTGTAAACCAGCCTCATTGATTTAAAATGGGAGTGGATAGTTTCGTCAAGAAAAGGGTGGGCTGTTTTCATAATCCCTTTGGAGGAAACTTACTTTGACCTCCACGTTTCAAGAAGAAGCTATGTGAGTTATAAGTGAATTTTGTGTGTGAGTGAAAGTGTTCCAATTTTTAGTGAATTAGATGTCACCTTGCTGCATGTGGACTTTGCTTGGTCCTTACAAGTGTTTGATTACCTAATTAACTAAGTGCCTTTGGTACAACCTTGTGTAATTCAAAAGTGCCTAGGAAGCTAGCATGTGGACATGTGGGTCTGTTACTATCCCTTTAAATCCCTATTGTGATGTAATCTAAGAAAAGCTTTGAAACTATCCTAGATTGATCATGTGGGCATGTATGGGCCCATTACAAAACCTTTAAACTTCCCTAGTGGTTTAATCTAAGAAAGCAAATTTCAACACTATCCTATCTTTGTGGCATGTGGGCATGTATGGGCCCGTTACAATATTAAGATGTTTTTGAAAAAGTGAACTAAGAGGAGTCCCAAGAAGGGTTGTTGTCCTCTTCTAAGCGTTTTAATGTTCTTAAGGTAGATGAAATTGTTTCGCAATCTTTTTCTGATTCTCAAGACTGCTTAGAGGCGCGAGAGAAGAGCATACTAAGTGATTGTTATTCAACTTCTAGTCCCAATGCAAGTTAAATGTGATTAAAAATGATTTCCAACTTATCTTGTGAGTGAAAACAAGCCATCCATGTGGTGAAAAATGAAAGCAAAGAGGGGAAATTGATTTTAACCTCCTAAGTGCCTATGTGTTTTTGACTAACCCCTTTATATGATGAGGGGACTAAGTGTGGTGCAGATTTAAAACATGATTGAAATCATTTTTAAGAAGGCAAATGGCCTTCCCCACATCTCAAAAACTTTACAATGTGAATTTTTGCACAGATGCGTGGGTCTTAGTGGAGACATAGGCGCACAGAGCGCATATGCGCGAACAAAGAAAAGTCAATAAGCGCACGTGTGCAGAAAAGAGTTGTGACTTAAGCGCATGTGTGCACGATGCGCATCTGTGGGCCTAAAAACCCCCGCATATGTAACACAGGACCGAGAATTAAAAATTCGGATGGATTTCTCTCAATTCAACTTGGAATTGGTTGATTAGCAGGTCGGCCTAGGCCGGTTAGTGCACCTGCAAGTTAAACAAGATAAAAGAAGAGCAAAAAAAACCCAAATATGGTAGGAAATTGATACCTTTCCCTGATGGAGTCACCAATATGTTGCGCCTCTTCTATCACCTTAGTGAGCAAAATAGAGGTTCTTGCAAGCTCAGTTTGGTCTACTGAGCAAGACAGTTGCAAGGAAAAGGGTTAGAAAAAGAAATAGAAAACAACAACTAAGAATTAGACTAAGAAATGCAATAACAACTAAATTTATGAGCATAGGGACATAAAGACAAAAAGAACAATGAGACCCATGTCACCAATGATAAGGTTTATATTAGTGAAAGAAAACACCGAGAAGCAAGGGGACTATGAGTCCCTTTTTCCTCCAAGGGAGGGCTCTTGGACCCCCACAAGTAAGCTCTTCTTACAGCAAATAAAAATGAAAGTGGTGAAAGAACTCTTTGCTAATCCACTCAAGGGGTGAGATGGATTGCCCAATGCAATGATGCAAATATACTCTTGGCAAGGAGAGAGTCCTCAAGAGAATAATGGCAGCATAACTTTGCTTTGAATTCCTTGAAAAATGAAGTGTATCCATGGCCTTTTTATAGCATTCCTTTGAGCTAATTTTCAACTAGTTTGTAGCGTGTAAAGAGGTTAATTAGGGCATTTATAGGTCTTTAACTAGATATCCAGTTGAATCCAGTCTAGATTTGAGTGTCAAATCGGCTTGGGAGCTGAACCAGAAGTGGGTGGGAGAACGACCACTCTCATAAATGCACCATTTCTCAGGTGCACGTATTTTTGCGATAATAGTCATGCATCGTGTGCATGTGCGTGATTTCGGCGTTCCTGTTGCACGCATGTGCACGCGCGCCCAATGTCTTCATAGCGCCCTTCAATTTTTCACTATTTTGTATAGTTGTTTTACCCTTTATGAATGATTTTGTGTTAATTCAGGTCCATGGATAATTTCATAACTGTTTGATGATAATGAATTCTTGTAACCATGTGCGAACGAAATTTCAGTGATAACAATTGGCTATAAGAATTCTCCTGGGTATTATTTTATAAATTTTTGGGCCTAGGGGACTAACATCTATGAAAAAGGACGCTTGTTGAGTTAAGGCTTTGATGGCCTTCCATTTCCCTCTGCATACTTAAACTCCCCTCTTTGTCCACTCCATAGCTTAAAATACATATTTTTGTCCATATACACTACCTACAATTAGATAACTCGTGTATATGTAGGTTTCTCCATTACAACCCACGTACATCTGGTTTGGTGATCAAAAGTTAAAAAATATGTCAGGTTTCCATGCCATGTCACGTGATCCATGATCCTTGACCTTCCATATACTGGAAACGCTTTGACTCGACCCTTCAATTCCATTTAGAGGCTTTAAATTGAGCCATATCCAAGCCTTGAAGACAAATTTCATCACATTGAGAGAAAAGACACTTTGGAGAAATTTCACCTCATAATTGAGTCTACATCCCTTTGTCCTTGAAGCCTAAACTTCTTGTGTTCAACCCCCAAGCTCTTCCTATCTTGATAAGGAGAACTTCATTGACTCCGTCTTGTGAGCTTTCCTTTGTGGAGGATTGAAGTGGTGGAGGCCCAGCTGGAGAAACTTAGTTTCTCGGTTCTGATATGTGTCATTACAGAAGTTTGTCACCTGTGTACTTATGTTTATTACATTAATAGAAATACTCGTTACTCGTCCAATTGATATCTTGCAAATATTTGTATTACTTTCCATGGGTGTATTTGTCATGTATGTTAATGGATTATGCTAATTTATATGCTAACATTCTATATCATTACCACATGCTTGCGTATCTTGGTTTTTTAGGACAAGTTGCAGGTATAAAGCTTTGGGTCGTGTGCTCAACAGTGGTCTTCTTCGAACGTTCGGACGAGGTAGGATTCTAGCCTTGTCTTGTTAGCATTTTCATTTATATAGCATACTTGATATTAGAGTTGGTTTTTGGGTGTTGTTCCGTCTGTTGTGGTTTCCCCATAGCCATAAATATATTTTCCTCGCAACAAAAACATTTAAAGTGTTCCAAGGAATTTGAACGAGAGGTTAGGGCTCAAATTGGATGAACTCCATTATCAAACTTGTGTATGTGATTTCAATATTGTTGTTCTATTTTTTCTCAGTTATATTGCAAGTTTCTTATCATTAAAGTGTATTAGATAGATAAGTTAATTCACATGTATTTTGCAACCAGTCAAGTGATCATTATTATTGTGAATATTGTTGGCCCTTGACCAAGTTTTGAGGATCCTTGGTCATGTTTGACCTAATTTCAGGACTTCGATAGGTTGTCGAAGGCGGAGCGCAAGACGAAGCAGAGATCGCGGGATCTCAGCCCCTTTTTAGGGATTTTTGGGTTTTGGTCTTATGTAACGGGTATGGGAATGTCACCCCATGAGTTTACCCATGATTAGGCCTATTTTTCATGTATAAGTAGATGTTAAGGCGATGCAGTGAGTATGAATGGCTAAGTTCCCTTTGGCTATATGCAAGTGATGGTTGTAGCCCAATCTATGTGATTGATAGTGCTAAGTGCTATGTGGAGATTTTTGTTGTGCATACTATGTGAGACTTGCAGAGATACGTGCAAGTCATTGTAAGAGACTGTGGAAGGTTGTATGCTTAGATCTACTCGGGGAAGGAGGATATAGCAAGCTGCGCATTTCCCCTGTCCTCTGCGGAGTAGGGTTTTTGAGGCTCTATGCATGTAACTGATTGAAGAAGCTAATAAAGAAGACAAAGTGTTGGTGGACGTATCCCCAGGGTGGGGGTGAACCACGTACATGTTGTGTTGCTCTGCTTTTTTGTAACACCCTGTTTCCCCTAGTTTGTAAAAATAACTAGACTGGCCAAAACTGTGGCAAACTCATGAATCTGAAGATGTGATGTGAATGGACCTTATGGAAAAGGTCAATAAATGTGAATAACATTATGAATTTATATTGCAGGACTATTGAGAGGGGATGTGCAGAAAAAGATACCACGATGGCGGTGGAAGGAACCTGGAAAGGTGGCGTTAACTTCCACCAAGAATTAATACCGTATTTGGACTTCACTGGCCTAGAGAATCAAAAGCGGCTCGCTGGCCCTGAATTAAATGTCTCGCAGGCTGGCAGGTTGATGGATCCTCAGGAATTAATGAGGGATGGGGAGGTGAAACACCCATCCATAGAGCCATCATGACTGACCAGTGCGAGGGAAATCGTGCCACACGCAACCTCGCAAGAGGATAAGGCATGGGGTGGAAGCGATTGGGGGGCAGACGCGAGGGGAAGAAGAGAGAACTCTGGAAATATGCAGAGGGAGTGATAGCAGAGAGGAAGGAGAGTAACCTTCGCTCCTGGTCACTGGAAAATAGAGACGCAGTCTCACAACATCGTGGTCTCAGCTCAGGGGTGGCTAGTGGTAAATCCGCTGGGAGTCGTTGAGCCTACAGTTGGGTGGAAACGAGCACCCCTCTCAGCAGTTGCTTGACCCCTGGTGTTATTTTTTATAAGTGTTTTTCCTTTGGCATCTTGAAATATATGTAATCTGATAATTATGCTCATAAGCTGTGAAACTATGAATGATTTCATTATAAGAATGTCTGTATGGCATTTTGATCAGTACTAGTAGTTGTATATTTGTATGGAAAGACTACATATGGCTTATGTCCTCATGAATCGTTATTTATATGCGTACTGATCTAATTTAGACTTCACATCTAGTTCTCGGGAGGATGATACCCTTATCTACCTCATATAGTACTCTAAGTGTACCTCCCCATAGAGATACCCTCCTTGAAAATCCCATCAAGAACCGAGAAAGCAAATGTGAAGGCGTAAGGCCTTAGTAACCCTGCACGAGAAGGAATGATCCTCTTGAAAACCCGAGATGGCAGCATAAGGATGAATTATCGAATCAACGAATGAGATTCCGTCGGGAGATCTGTGGTCACTCACGACCGTCATATCGGAAGAAGAAGATGGGGTGTTAAGTGCCTTAACCCTGATAGGTATTAATCGATGGACAAGATTCCATCGGGAAACCTATGGTCACACATGACCGTTAGATTGGTAGGAGTCAGTAGGGTGTTAAATGCCTTACCCCTTTGTTTTTTGTGTCTTCGTGGACAGTGAAGAATTCGGGACCGTAGATCTCCAAGGTCCATGGGAGTATCTGGACCGTTGATTTTTCCACGTCCAGGGAGTTGTGGAAGAATGCACGGGTGGGAACCAATCTGAGCCATCACATCTCTTCTAGAAAAACTCGACAGCCATTGGATCTGTCAGGAGTTACCCGAGGGTTAAAGACCCCAGTGTATAGGGGTGAAAACCCGGGAATAGCTCTGAGTTGTCTGAATGACGGAGGCCACGTGTTGTATGATTACCCATTTTGAGAAATCGAGAATCATGATGACGAGAGTTCAGGATTTTTCATGGTGAAAACCCCAGAATAGATCTGAGCCATCCGAATGACGGAGGTCACATGTTGTAAGATTACCCATTTCGGGAAATTGGGAATTGCGGAATCGAAAATTCTGATGACGAGAGTTCGGGATTTTTCATGGTGAAAACCCCAGAATAGATCTGAGCCGTCTGAATGACGGAGGCCACATGTCGTAAGATTACCCATTTCAGGAAATCGGGAATCGCGGAATTGGGAATCCTAATGACGAGAGTTCAGGATTTTTCATGGTGAAAACCTCGGAATAGATCTGAGTCATCCGAATGACGGAGGCCACGTGTCGTAAGATTACCCATTTTGGGAAATCGAGAATCACGGAATCAGGAATCTTGATGACAAGGGCTCGGTATTTTCCGTGGTGAAAACCCCAGGTTAGATCTAAACCGTCCGATTGACGGAGGTCACGTGTCTTGAGATTACCCATTTTAGGGAATCGAGAATTGCGGGATCGGGAGTCCTGGTGATGAGAGATCGGGTCTTTTCATGGTGGAAATCCCAGGACAGATCTGGACCGCCCGATTTATGGAGGTTATGTGTCAAGAGATTAACTGCATCGGGAAACCAGGGATCGAGAATTCGGGAGTCCCGTGATCGAGAGTTCGGACTCTCGTGATGATAAACCCAATGAATGGATGAGATTCTTTCGGACGATCTCAGGGTCTGTGATGACCGTTAGATGTGAGGAAGAGATGTCGGCTTTAAGCCGGGGCGTGAATGCACATTAAGGTAAGTAACGAGCAGATCTGGATGGCCAGAGTACACCCACCTAGATCTATGGCTGAGGTTTCATTCCGGAGCCCCCTTGTTGTTCTACCTTTAGCGGTGGGGGGGGTCCAGAATCAGACATGCAACTCTCGAACTGTTGAGATTAATTCCCCTTGATCAACGGTTCTCAGGTGACTTCCGGAACCCCCTTGCCATTCTGCCNNNGGGGGGGGGGTCCGGAATAGTGTGGTGTGTGAAACGGGCCCCCCTCCTGTACCCCACTTAACTGTGTGATGGGGCCTGTTCTCATTGGTTGTTCTCTAGCCCGGTTGGGATTCGTCCCTATTGGCTGGACGCTAGCCCTGTCGGGGTTCGGCGGTTGTAGAGTCGAACGATTCAACATCCCTGTAGCACCGAGGCATGAAATACAAAGAGGCACCATGATTATTTGAACTATGACCATGACCTGCGACCACATGGGAATGATGAGAGAGAAAGAGCTAGCTTGCGCTAGGCCTCCGTAGGTAATTCGGGGGCTCTGATTCAACAGAAGACCAAAAAAATTTGATTGAGGTAGTGGGTATGTGAAAAAGTGGTATCAGACCATGGTTACAACACTTGGCCTACTTGGGCTCAGGCACGAGCCACATAATAATACATTGTCATCTTCATTTTCTCCTTAAGAAGAAGGATTGCAAGATGAAACTGTAATCTGGGACATGAACTTCGTTGTCCTGTTTTAGTGTTACGATGGCTACCTACTAAAGTAGGTAGAGTATCTTGCAATTGAGATGGCCGGATAGATAAGGATTAAGACCCAAATGAAAAAAAACCCTTGTTATATGGGTATACATGTGAAAATATGAATTTATACGCAGGTTATAAAAATGTATCTAACTCTTGACTAACAACCAGCGTTTGTCTTTTATGCCAAGAGGACGATCAGTTTCGGGAATTTACAGACGCAAAAAATGGTGACTCGCCAAGAGATGGGAGAAGGCTCCCACAATAGAGATGAATAGTCTGAAGAAAGAAGAGCAATAGGAACCCCTCCAGATCTAGTCGAGACTATGAGGAGTCTCATGGTTGAATTGAAAAGTTGCAAGGCCGACAATGAAAGGATGATGAAAGAACAAGAAAAGCAAACTGAAATTAATGCAGTTTTACTGCAGAGCTTATCCGACCTATAGTGACAAATGTAGCATGAACCCAAGATGTTAAACATGTTCGTCACAGTGGCCATACTAAGAGGAGCACCTCAAGAAAGGTCCACCCCAGAGGTAAAGGACCAGTGCCAGACGATTCCACAGAGAAGTAAGTTGGCGATTCAAAAGCCTCTTCTAGTAGCAAGACCAGTTCCTATTCTCGAAGAAAACAGAAGAAGCAAAAGACTTCCAAGGGTCATAAATTTGAGGAATTCAGAAAGGCCAAACCTCCCTCCTTCAACGGTGAGCTAAAGAAGGGAGAGGAAGCCGAGGCCTAGCTACTTGGACTGAAGAAATATTTCAGAGTCCATGATTTTTCAGAAAATTTGAAGGCCAGAGTGGCCACTTTCAATCTGAATGGAAAGGCTTCCATCTGGTGGGAAGACCTTAAGAATATGAAAGGGGTCCGCGAGGAGGACCTATCTTGGAAATAGTTTGAAAAGTACTTCTAGAAGAAGTATTTTTCGGAAAGATATTTCGACAAGAAGGCTAAAGAGTTTTATGAACTCAAACTGGGGCAACTCACTATAGAGGAATATGTCAACAAATTCCCCGACTTATTGAGATATGTACCCTACATCAAAGCAGAGAAGGCGAAGGCACAACGCTTCATCAGTGGTCTACCCAAGGAATACTGTAACCGAATCGAATTCGACGAGCCAAAGACCTTAGAAGACACTATTCGAAAAGCAACATATTGTCATGAACAATATGGACATCGGGTAGAGTCTCGTGGAGACTGGAAACAAAAGAGTGGTTCAAGATTTCAAAAAAAGGGGATCAAATCCTCAGGATTTAAAAACTACAAGAAGAACCCCAGAATGAACTTTCCAACCCGGAGTGTACTCCAACAGAACTTTCCATCATCAGGCGAAAATAAAACTTCTGGACCTATACCAGTGAAGACTGATAACCCAAAGAGAGAACCTCTGAAATGTTGGGGTTGCGGAGAAGAGCATCTCCTGAGAGACTGTCCACACCGACAACAGAACAGTCGGAAAGTTTATAACATTAAGGAAGCTACCACAATCAATGATGTGGCAAGGAGTGTGCCGCAGATTTATGCAGCCTTGGATAATAACCAAGCTGACCACCAAGCTTCAGTGGTGGAAATAGAAGGTATGATTTTCAACCATCTAGTGTCTGTTTTGATTGACCCTGGTTCCAATTTG
>ML782602.1:917543-935797 GCA_009831015.1 Picea engelmannii | reverse complement strand
AGTGGGGGGGGGGGGTCCGGAATAGTGTGGCATGTGAAATGGGGCCCCCTCCTATCCTGTTGACTACCGTGTTGCATTCCCCCTCTGCCACTTGTACCCCACTTAACCATGCGATGGGGCCTGTTCTCTAGCCCGGTTGGGATTCATCCCTATTGACCATACGCTAGCCCTGTTGGGGTTCGATGGTTGCAGAGTCGAACGATTCAACATCCCTATAGCGTCGAGGCACGAAATAGAAAGAGGCACTGCGATTATTTGAACTATGACCATGACCCACGACCACATGGGAATGGGGAGAGAGAAAGAGCTAGCTTGCACTAGGCCTCCATAGGTAATTCAGGGATCTGATTCAGCAGAAGACCAGAAAAATTTGATTGAGGTAGTGGGTATGTGACATTTTTGCGATGTGTTTATGTGTTTATATGTTAATGTGCTTAGTGCTTCAATATAGATGAATGGTAGATAGATATGTTAATGCTATGTGCTTAATAGTATGGATCTGACCTATGTGGATATTCTCAGTGCTTAAATACCTTAGATCTAAATGAATACTATGATACTCTGTAATTAGGGTTTAATCACATTGTAACTAAGACTGGATATAGATGAATGTTAACTGTTGAGTGCTCTATCAAGTGTTAGAATCATAGATATGTGTCCCAGCTAAGGTTGTATACATTTGAGTCCTGCAACCACCCCTGCCTCTACCTCGGGTGAGACTTCATTTGCTTCGTAGGTGTTGTCGAAAGGGTCGGTAGTTAGGGTTTTGTTGGTGCATTGTTGTAGTGTTGAACCTTGGGTCTACCCCTGTGCCAACAAATATTGAGTATATTTTTATATGTATTAAATATTAATTAGCATTTAAGGATTTTTTGCATCATTCTTCCATCAAGCTGCCTCATAATGGCTTTTATTCCCACAACTCTCTCTAGTATGTCATCTCTTCTTACAGTAGTGACACACAACAAATTTCTTGTCTAATGTAGAACCCTTTGTCTTGTTCTTATTCTTTCTCTCAATGATTGTCTTGTTTTTTTTCTATGAGTGTAGGTGTGGGTCAAGTCTGCAAAATATTCTCATCGCTACTCTCCTTCAATCTACCACAAGGCAGAGGTGGTGGTGAGCTGACACCTTCACTCATTGTTGTTGCTCCTTCTCCTGACAAGCAAGCTAATTCTAGCATGTCTATTGCCTTCACAAAAATGGTTTTCTTCATGGTGATGGAAGTTTCACTTCTACCATCAAATCATATGCCTTCATTCTTGGCCCAGGGTGTGACTATAATGGGGGTCAATATGCCTTGTATCCTCTTTTCTATCCTTGTCCATCATAGCCCATTTTCCTTTATAAGTTTAGAGCCAATACCCCTAGCATGCTTCTTGAATTCACCAAGCTACTCTTGAGAGATGTCTACTGAAGGCGAGCTTACAAATTTGGTCTCAGTCGTGGTGCTAGCATCTGTAGTGGAATTGGAAGGTTTCCATACTCCACTTTGTTCTTGGACAGTTGCTTGAAGCCTTTCCAAGGACTTCTCCTTCTCTACCAAATCTTTTTATAGTTGTGTCAACATCTGAGTGAGCCTACCTTTTTTCCATCTATCCAATTGGATGACCTTCTCCCCAAGGTGTGCAAGGTGAGCTCTATAATTTTCCAAAGATGACATGACTGTTGTGAGGGTATCTTGATGTTATTCAAACTTATTCTTGAGTAATGGAAGCAATTATGTAGAGGTATCCATGTGCTTCTCCATCTCTTCCATATTCTGGTTAAACATCTTAACCTACGCCTTCAATCTCTCATTTTCTTCTCGAAGCTCGACATTGTTTCCCCCTAAGTCTTCCAACTTATCTCTGCTTGCTTTTCCAGTGTTGCACTCTACAATATTTTGTTCACAATCTTGGAAGCAATGTCGCAATCAAGGATGAAACTGCTCTTATACCATATTATCTGTAATTGAGGGGTTCATAGTCCACTCGCTTCACCAACACTGATACCTATGTGGAATTACCTTTCATGTTTGAATCTCAATCTTTTCTCTAAGTTTGGTATGGAGTTCTTTGTTCTAAGGGAGGCCACTAGGCCTTCATCTTCTTATGCCTTGTGAAAAACCCTCCTCTTTTATACTAAGCCTTCTCTTTGACTTGAAACTTGTACCCAAGAACCAATAGACAATATAATAACCAAATGTATCTTGGGTCCAATATGCAAAACAACCTTAGGTCTAGATTTTACAATGTACTTGATGCAAGGTTCAATGGGATGAACAACACGTTTTAATTGAACTTATCATATGACCATTTCTATCTCATAGATAGGAGAATTAAAACACTTTGGGATAACCTACTAAAGTATTTGTTTGCATATGCCTTCAACTGGTTCCTTGCACCGGTTATAAGGCCACCTCGCAGGTTCCCTAACAAGAATTAATATCACATGGATAACTTAGGGTTTAACATACAGAATATTCATGTGACATATGGGAAAAAGAGATATGTATCTCAAATGGTAATAACACCAATTCCCTTGGAGGATTCCCAATCAATGCTTATCCTATGATTAAGTGGAGAGGAGGCGAGGGTAATGTAACTGGCTCATTGGATATTTCCCGTAGTTCCTTGGTATCAGGTTGAGAGCATGAGAATGTGCAGTCATTACAGATGGCATAGGTATGTTCAGAGGTGTTATCTCCAGTAGAGACACACATGGAATATTCTCTAATTGAGCTAAGGTTTCTAGGCTATGTTGGGATAGAAAAACGAATTTGGACAACAAAACTGAATTTGGAGATGAACTCTCCTCGTACTGTGGTTTCCACAATGCATTTAGAAGAAAGAATACAAACTTTGGTACATGGAGGATAAATGGTTACATCATTTACATTACAACCAACGGATGAGACAAATTATGGTCTCTCCAGTCGCTAGCGTTAGTGCACAGGTAATGTCCAACAAATAAAATAGCGTGGGTTCCCTTGAATGCTAGATTTTTGGTAATAGCCACATTAAACAACTAGAGGATGAGTCTTGGATGTTGTTAGACAACATACCTAAGTCGCAGGAAGTAATATAACTCTCCCATCATTTTCTTGGATGCCCATAGGAGATATTTAGGTCGTGAACAAGTTATATAGCTAGAAAGCAATAAGTGGTATGTCCAATAGCTAGGCTAAGGTAGTAAGCATTGGGAAACTAAAAAATAGGGTTGTGAGAAACATTGGCAGCATTTAAATTATTTGTAGAATGTCCTAGAGAGAGTTTAGCACATGGGATTTGTATGCAACAAGAGAACGTTGTGTGGAACACCTAGAAAAAAATGAATTCACCCAACAAGTAAATGAATTCCCAACAATCATTAGAATTGGAAACAAACAAGCGAATTCGACTCTATAATGGTTTCACTTGTCAAAGAGAATAAAATGGTGTGTGGGCACTCCAATACATCATCCAAACATTGAAAATTCACCCCAAAGAGAGATAGGTGTCGATTTTTCTAGTGCAATAGATAATAGCACAAAATTTATGAAAAATGATAATTACTTCTAATGATGTTGTTTTTCACTTTTTGATTTATCATTAAGAAATTATACTTCATAAATTCAACCATATAAATGTTGTAGAATAATATTAGAGATCACAAAGAGAACACAATATTTACTAGGAGATGTGAATTGCTTTAGTTATAAATGAGCCAAATTGGTTCCTTATTTATACTAAATTGGCCTCCCCAACAAACACGACTTTTCACTTTTCACATTATGATGACCAACCATAGTTACAAAATTCAACACTCCCTCTTAACTAGGGAGCTATTCATAACAACCAATTAAATGTACTCAATTTGAAAAAAAAAAAAATCTATCTATGAAAAGGTCATATAAAAAAATATCATCATCATCATTTGCAACATCAGTAGCAACCTGTCATATGACACATCATATGGAATCAAATCTTTGGGTCATACTTCATCTAAGTAATCAGGCATGATGCTTGAATAAGTTAGGTGTTGAAACCTGCGCACTCAACTGAGTCTCCCACAGTTATCATGCACTCAACGAAGTGTCTCATGACTACAAGGACCATTCTTCCTAATCATATCACCATCTGTGCCACATGAAGAATGTCAGTCCTTATAGATGTCGGAATTCACACTATGGAGTACATGGACCATTCTTTTAATCAGCTCACTACATGTGCCATAGAAGAATTTCAGTCCCAGACCTCTTTCTCTAATCATGTCACCATATGTGCCATAGAGAAAATGTCAGTATTGTACAATCCTCCCTAATCAGGTCACCATTTGTACCATAGGGGTCAGACCATTCATCTTGATCAAGTCACCATCTGTGCCACAGGAGAATGTTAGTCCTAGACCATTTTCTACTGAAAATGTCATCCCATGATACATTAGCAATATGTCCAACCTGGACCATTCTCCACAGGGATAATTTCAATTCAACAACACACTGACTATCCACAATGCAATAATATCAAGACTCCCTCTCAACCAAGGGAGTAATCTCCATAAGCCCCAGCTTGTCCTTGAAGTATACAAACTTCCCTTTGGACAAGGGTTTCTCTATAATACCTGCTATCTACTCATTAGTGGATATGTACTGGATCTTCACTTCTCCCTTCTGGACTTTATCACGGATGTAGTAGTACTTGATCTCAATGTGATTTGACTTGTCATGGAACACAGAGTTCTCTGAAATCTTCACACAACTTTGATTATCACAATATATCATGGTCGAATACAATGCCTAGTCAAATAGTCCAGAAACCATCTTACTGAGCCATATTTCTTCCATAAAAGCATCAAAGCTGCAATATACTCTGCCTCTACAGTGTTGAGTGTGAAAAAATTATATTTCCTGTTACTTCAAGACATCATAGCGGAGCCCAAACTGAAACATACACCATAAGTACTCTTTCCATCACTTGCACTCCCTTCCCAATCAGAATCTGTATATCCCTGCAGTTGTACATCACTATTTGAGGCATATCTTAAACCATAATTTAGTGTGCTATTCAAATATATCAAAATGTGATTTGCGGCTATCCAATGCTCATGTCTTAGTTCCACCTACAACTAGCTCAACATGTTGACAACGAAGAAAATGTTTGACCATATATTAACCAAATACATCAATGATCCAATCAACTGCTGGTATGTGGAGGGGTCTACCAGATCAGAATCAAACTCTCTCAACTTCTTCAGGTTTTTCACCATGGGAGTTGCCATGGATTTTCAATTCATCATCCCAAACTTCTGAAGGATATTCACAACATGATTTCCTTGACCCACAAATATTTCATCAGGCTTATTCCATACTTATAGTCCCAAATGATAGTGCATGAGACCAAGATCCTTCATGTCAAATTCATAATATAGATCCTTCTTCAATTGAATAGTGAGAGGCTCTACACCTGTCAGAAATAATTCATCAACATATAGTAGTAGAATCACAGGTGCATCATTCACAAACTTGTAATAAAGGTTTGGATAATCATAGCTCTTGGAGAATCTAAGTCTTGTCAAGTAACTATCAATATGTGCATACCAAGCTCTTGGAGATTTCTTGAGTCCATACAAGTCTTTCTTTAATATGAAAACATGGGACTCTCTCTGGTGCACCTCAAAACCTTGAGGTTTCTCTATGTACACTTCTTCTTCAAACACTCCATTGAAAAAAGTTGTCTTCACATCCATCTGATGTAGACACCATCCCATGGAATCTGCAAGAGAGATAATGGATCTGATAGAAGTGTATCTAGAAACAAGAGAAAACGTCTCATCATAGTCTTCTCCCTATTTCTGGGAGAACCCTCTAGCCATGAACCTTGCCTTGTATTTATCAATACTTCCATCTACTATATGTTTAATATTGTAAATCCATTTTGAAGTTACCACATAATTCCCTTCAGGTCTAGGCACAACTTCCCATACATTGTTCTTCATGATGTATTGATATTATTCCATCATAGCTTCCTTCCATTTGTTCTTCTTACCTACTTCTTCAAATGTTGAAGGTTTTGTATTCATAATATTTGTCATAAGTGTCGCATAACTATAGAACCTCTTGGGTCTCTTTCTTTCCCTGGAGGTGCCACCTATAGCTTCATGTCCTATGGCTTCCCGCAAGGTGGATTTGAGCCATTCTATTCTCTTTCTTATCCCAAGAATGGTAATTGGTTCCACAGGTTCAAGTGGTCATTTTGGTTCTTCATCAGGATGGTATGGAGAACCTGTGCTTTCTTCCTTGGGATATTCATGTTCCTCTTCATCATTGGATTCCATGGAATCTTCTATAGATTTTTTATAAGGAATATTTTCATAAAAATCCACGTCTAGGCTGACTTCAACCTTCTGTTGTCTTGGAATATAGATTATATAGGCTTTTGATGACTCACTATATCCAACGAATATTCCCTTCTTTCCTAAAGGTTCCAAATTCTTTCTTTTATTGATGTTTTGAAAACATCGGGAAGACATTCTTCCATATATATATATATATATATATATATATATATATATGAAATTTTATTTATAATACATGGTATAAATATATATAATAAATAAGTAGTTATTTATTATCCAAGGGACACATTCTTTCATGGATGGTCACCATATGTTCTTTATATATGGAACACTCATCATTGTAATAATCAATCTCTCATATCATCTCACATAAAAATTCAACATCTTTTGTCCTTGGGAACATGAATATAAACAGGACAACCAAATATCCTCAAGTGTTCAACACTTGGTTTCTTTCCAGAGAAAGATTCTTCGGGAGTCATGTTCTTCAATATATGATGAGGACTTCCATTATGAACACATATGCAACTTTCATAGATGCTTCTCCCCATAGAAACATTAATAGATTTTTATCATTCACCAATGCCTTGACAGATCTTCAATAGATTTGTTCTTCCTTTCTTCCACGCCATTTTGTTGAGGATTATGTGGGGCAATCAACACCCTCTTAATTCCAGCCACTTTGCAAAAGGAAATGAGCTCTCTAGAGGTGTATTCTCCTCCATTATCATACCTTAGAGTCTTTATCTTCTTATTTGTCAAGTTTTCCACTTCAGCCTTGAATTCTTGAAACTTGTCAAATACTTCATCTGTCATCTTCAACAGTTACTTCCAAGTCTTTCATGAGAAGTCATCAATAAATATTACATAGTAAAGAGAGCCTCCTAGAGACTTCACATGCATAGTACCACATACATATGAATGTATTAAGTTTAATATCTCCTTAGATCTATTTTCACTACTTGGTAATGGCTTCTTAACATTCTTCCCAAGTGCACAACCTCTACAAAAACCTTCATGTATTGGTTGCAATTCTGGTACACCTACCACCATTTGATTTAGATATGGAAATTATTGATAATAAAGGTGATCATACATTCTATTCCATAATATGTTAGGATTGACTTCATCATGTACAAGGGCTTGAGTATTTTGACATAGGAGTTTATATAGTCTCCCATAATGAATTCCAATAACTCTAGCATCATCTATACTAGAGCCCTTGGTCCATACAAGTACTTTCCAATCAAAAAATGGTATTCTATCTACTTTATCTTCTAGACAAGAAACGGAGACCAAATTCTTCTTCAAACTAGGTACATATAGAACATTACTGAGATGAACATTGTTACTTGATTCCAACTCGATAGATGTTTTCCCAATTCCTTTGACTGCATATGAGTTGTTTTCTCCAAGTTATACTCTATGATAAATCCTTTTATCCCTCATACATGAGAGATTGACACGATCACATGTCATATGTATAGAAGCTCCACTATCAATCAACCACATGTCATCATTATCTTCAATAGATCATGCAAGGAATGAGAAGTAGAAAAAATGTGTATCTTCATGATTTTCTTTCTTTAATGGTTCTTCATCATTCACATTGGAAATTGAGGCATGATGTCTTTCTTTCCTCTTTTTTGTCGATTCAGGAAAATCATGTTTGTAGTGGCCAAATTTATGGCAATCAAAACATTGGACTTTTGACATTTCGATTTTACCTTGATGATTAGGTATCCTTCATGATTTCTTGTTTTGAAAGACAAACTTATTATTGTCTCCATTCTTCTTGAATCTTGTTGCATAAGCTTGAGCATCTTCTTCTTTCTGATTTTTTTCCTTTGATGGGATCCTTGATTCTTCTTGAGCCCAGTAGGTCCATAGCTCTTCAAAGGTAGGAAAGTCCTTTCTTGTTTTCAAGCTTGAAGAAAATGCATCCCATGATCTAGGTAGACCATTGAGTGAAATAATCATGACCTCGTTATCAGAAACAACTTCATTGATAGCTTGGAGTTGATTTCTTAGTTGTGATATACTCACAAAATATGAATATATAGTATCATCCTTCATCATTGTGGTATCAAGAAGCTCATTCTTCAATATCATCACTTGACCAACATTCTTGACTGTAAATAGATTGGTTAAGGAATCATAATTTTTCTTTGATATATCCAGATTTGATATGTAAGCAATCAAATGGTCTCTAATAGAGTCTACAATGATACTCATGGCATTGATGTCATTTTCCCTGAATGTTTCCTTTTTCTCTTTATTTTAAGGTTTATTTTCTTGTTCTTCATAATTATGTGGTTCCAGAATATTTCCTTTCACAATGTCCAGAACTTTGTTCTTGGAAAAGATAAGATCAATTCTTTTCTTCCATGCTATGAAGTTAGAATCTCCTTCTAGCTTGTTTTATGATTTCATAGTGTAAGTCATTGTTGTAGAATTTCAACTGAAGAAATGTTTCTTGAATATAGGTCTTCTTAGATGGTGATCTTTGGATATCTTCTTTATCGTCGCTCTGATACCATGTTGATTTTTCTAGTGCAATAGATAACAGCACAATATTTCTAAAAACTGATAATTACTTCTAATGATGTTGTTTTTCACTTTTCAATTTATCATTAAGAAATTATACTTCAAAAATTAAAACATATAAATGTTGTAGAATAATAGTAGAGATCACAAAGAGAACACAATATTTACTAGGAGATGTGAATTACTTGAGTTACAAATGAGACAAACGACTCCTTATTGATACTAAACTGACCTCTCCAACGGACACGACCTTTCACTTTTCACTTTTCACATTATGAAGACCGAACATAGTTACAAAATTCAACAAGAGGGACTCCCGGGAAAGAGAAAATCATGTTTGGCAAGTTTTCTAATAGCTTCATAAAGATGGTCATAGATTTCCCTTCTCCCAATTTGACCAATGGTGGAGGATAACTATCTTTTGGGATGGTAATAAACTTTAAACCAACATGCTTTAAACGAAAACCTCACGCACAATAAATAAAAGAATACGCAATAATTACTTCCTCACCCACTCAATTGATATACAAAGTAGTCATTTAAAGATAACCAACAAACTACAACTAAACATGATGGAGGATTTAAACTAGATACTCATCACACATATAGGAAAAATGACTCACTGAAACAAGATGTTTACCCTAGAACCCAATTGGGAAAACCGGTCGAATGGTGTTCAATATTCTTTATCTGGAATTCAGAAATTTTATAATGCTCTCCTCCTCCTTATCCAAAATCCCTTTGAGTATGATCGAGAGTGAATAAATAGGGAGAGATAAGGCCAACAACCATGGATCTTAATTTCTCGTTCCTTAGCCTTCTCGCATAGTCATTTTGATTATTTTCTTTAACTTTTTAGTTATATCATTATTTGGCTTATTCCACGTAAACTTGCATTATTTTACGTGGCTCACATCATTCATTCTAATTTTCCATTTGTTTTGTAGGAATTGAGTCTTATCCACTCTTCAGTCCAGATCCATTTCGGATCAAACCTCCTCATTGAGAGGATTTTTGGTCTCCAAAATCTCTAGGAAACCAATATGGATCAATGTTGTCTGCATCTCTGGAACGTGGCTCTCTAGATGGCTTATGGATGCAGCTCTAACTTTGGCTTTGGCTATGGCTCGGGGCTCTGGCTACATCCTCTAGTCCTTTGTTGTGGCTCTCAATCTGCTTCTATCTCACTTATCCCCACAATGTGGAAATCTGCTCACTTATTCTCAGCTCTAAGCAATCTTTGAATCTAAACTCTAGGCTCAACACTCATTCCCATCTCCTCCTTTGACTTGGAGATAGTCCATCTCAGTTACCAACGAATCCAAGTCGAATTTTGGTATGTTCATTGTGACCCCTGTATGATACCACCACACAACAACAAATCATCTGTGGTTACATTCCTATGCAAGGATCAATTGTTTCATGACATGGAAATAACTCTCTAGTTCTTGCACATGCTTGCGAGGAATATCATGGAGTTCATAAGAAATCCAACCTCTAAGGTCATTGACCCCGTGCATCAATCTCTAGCACATCTTCGAAAAGGAAAAATTTGGTTGGAAAATTGTAAGTAGAAATAGGAATGGTGTTTCCCTAGTGGTTGGAATCCACTCATTGTCCTCTTCAATAGTGATGCATACCTCTGGTGTTGTTATCTCCCCTTGGAAAACATATTCTCCTTGAAATAGATATGTAGGAAACTCTTCACCTCCTATACTCTTCACTCTCCCCACTCTTTTTTTGGATATGTGGTGTCTAGGGTGAAGCTCTAGTTGAAGTCACAAACACTTTGTTTTCAAATGTCGAATCAACTTGCAGTGGTAGAAAAATTTCACATGGATACTACAAGGATTTCCTGTCATACTCCTCCTATCCATGTGCCTCAGTATATGTTGTTCAATTGGAGGAGCCTTCTTTCCATTCAACTTATAAGAACAATTATCGCTACATAACATGTCTGGCTTCTTCTAGCAAATTTCCTCACAATGACCTTTCTTCCCACAAAAAGAACATGCCTCTACATACCAACATTTTTTTATGGTATGGCCTCTCTTCTTGGAGCAATGACAGATAATAACTTTATTGTTTGTAGTAGACCCCTTGGTCTTGTTCTTATTCTTTCTCTCTATGATTATCTTGTTTTTCTCCATGAGTGCAGGTGTGGGATGAGTCTAAAAAATATCATCATTGTTGCTCTCATTCAATCTACCACAAGGTTGATGTGGTGGTGAGATGACACCTTCACTCATTATTGTTTCTCCTTCTCATGATGAGCAAGATAACTACGACATGTGTGTTCCCTTCACAAAAATGGTTTTCTTCATGGTGATAGAAGTTTCACTTCTACCAAAAAATCCTAGGCCTTTGTGCTTAGCCCAGGTTGTGATTATAATAGGGGTCAATATTCCTTGTCTCCTCTTCCATAACCCTTGTCCATCATATCCCACTTTCTTTAGAAGTTTAGATCCAATACCCCTAGTATGATTCTTGAATTCACCAAGCTACTCTTGAGAGATGTAAAATGAAGGTGAGCTTACCAAGTTGGTCTCAGTCATAGTACTAGCATATGAAGTGGAATTGCAAGGTTTCCTTTCTCCTCTGTTCTCTTGGACAACTTCTTGAAGCCTTTCCAAGGAATTCTCCTTCTTTGCCAAATATTTTTTCAGCTATATGTCAACATATGAGTGATCCTATCTTCTTTCCAACTATCCAATTGGATGACCTTGTCCCCAAGGTGTGAAATTTGAGCTATGTGCTTGTCCCAATATGACATGACTGCTATGAGGGTGTCTTGACATTATTCAAACTTCTTCTTGATTAATGTCAGAAATTGGCTAGAGGTATCCATGTGCTTTTCCATATCTACCATCTTTTGGTTTAACATATTAACATGTTCCTTCAAGCTCTCATTCTCTTCTCGAAGCTCGACATTGTTTTCCCTTAAGTCTTCCAAATTATCTTTGCTTTCCTTACCCATGCTGCACTCTGCAATATTTTGTTCACAATATTGCAAGCAGTGTCTCAGTCAATGATGCAACTTCTATGATACCATATAATCCATAATCGAGGGGCTCATAATCCACTCATTTAACTAACATAGATACATGTGTGGAATTACCTTTCTTGTTTGAATTTTAGTCTTGTCTACGAGTTTGGAATATAGTTCTATGTTTTAAGGGATTCCATTGGGCCTTCGTCTTCTTATTCCTTGTGCAAATACCTCTATTCTCTTGTCTACTAATCTTTCTCTTTGAATTGCAACTTGTACCCAACAACCAATAGATAATATAATAACCAAATGTATCTTGGGTCCAATATGCAAAACAACCTTAGGTATATATTTTGTAATGTACTTGAAGAAAGGCTTAATGGGACAACCAACACCTTGTAATTGAACCTCTCATATGACTAGTTCTATCTCATAGATAGGATCATTAACACACTTGGGGATCTGAAGTATTCTTGTACACATGCCTTCAATTTTTTCCCTACGTCGGTTATTAGTCCACCTCTAAGATTCCCTGATGTGAAGTAATATCACATGGCTAGATTAGGGTTCAACATCCAGAACATTCATGCAACGTATGGGAAAAAGATATATGTATGGAAAAGGATAATATCTTCAGTTCCCTTGTAGGATGCATAATCAATGCTTAGCCTCTAGTTAAGTGGAGAAGAGGAAAGGGTAATGTAACTAGCTCACTGGAGATTTCTCGGAGTGCCCTGGTATGAGGTTGAGAGCATGATAATGTGTAGTCATTACAATTGGAATAGGTATGTTTAGGGGGGTTATCTCCAGAAAAGATACAATTGGGATATTCTTTGCTTGATGTAGGGTTTCCACGTTGTGTTGGGACAAAAAAATGAATTTGGACAACAGAATCAAATTTGGAGATGAACTCTCATCGTGCTATGGTTTTCACAATGTGTTTGGAAGAAACAAGACAAACTATGGTACGTGGAGGAGAAAGGGTTACAATGTTTACCTTACAACCAATGGATAAGACAAATTGTGATCTCTCCATTCACTAGGGTTACTACACAGGAAATGTACCAATAAGTAAACTAGTGTGGGTTCCCTTGAATGCTATAGTTTTTTTAGTAGGAAAGTTAGACAACTAGAGGACGAGTTTTGGAAATTGTTAGACAACAGAACCAAGTCATGGGAAGCAAGAGGACTCTCCCATTAGTTTCTTGGAATCCTAGAGGAGATATTTAGTCCATGAACAAGTTACATAGAAAGAAAGTAATGAGTGGTACATCTAATAGCTAGGGTAAGGTCATGAGCATTGGGAGACTACAAAACAAGTTTGTGGAAAACATTGGCAACATTTAAATGATTTGTGGAATGTCCAAGAGAGAGTTTAGGGTATGATATCTGTATGCAACAAGTGAATGATGTGCGGAGTTCCTAGAAGTAATTGAATTCTCCCAATAAGTAAATGAACTCCCAACAATCATTAGAACGCCTAGAAAACAAGGGGATTCAACCCTTTGATGGTTTCACCTATCCAAGACAAGAAAATGGTGTGTGGACACTCCAATGCATCAGCTAGAGATTGAAAATTCACCCCAAAGAGAGAGGAACTCCCAGGAGAGACACAATTATGTTTGGAAATTTTTCTACCAGATTCAAAAAGACGTTCATAGAATTATATTTTCCCAAATCGATCAACAATAGAGGATAACTATCTATTGGGCTGGTAATAACATTTAAACCAACTTGCTTTAAAGGAAAAACCTCACACACAATAAATAAAAGAATACACAACAATTACTTCCTCATCCACTCAATTGATATACATAGTAGTCATTTAAAGATAACCAACAAACTACAACTAAACATGATGGAGGATTTAAACTAGATACTCATCACACATATAGGAAAAACAACTCACTGAAACAAGATTTTTACCCTAGAACCCAATTGGGAAAACTAATCGAATAGTGCTTAGTATTCTTTCTCTGCAAGTTTACAATGCTCTCCTCCTCCTTGGAAAAAATTCCTTTGATTATGAGCAAGAGTGAATAAATAGGGAGAGTCAGGGGGTAAAGGAAGGCCAACATCCATGGCTCTTCACTTCTCATTCATTATCCTTCTCTCCTTGTCACTTTAATTATTTTCTTTAACTTTTTAGTTATTTCATTATTTGGATTATTCCATGTAAACTTGCATTGTTTTAAGTGGCTCACATCATGCATTATAATTTTCCATTTGTTCTATAGGTACTGAGTCTTATCCACTCTCCAGTCCAGATCCATTTCATATCAGTTGTGAAGTTAATTCTAGCCAAGCTAGAAAATGTTTAATCGAGGGATGAATATTAAACATGTAAATCCGCAATTTGTTGATTCTAGCAGTGAAGGGTCTCCATCAACAAAGTAATTTCAACATCGTGTATCTTCCCAAGACTACATTCTATCTAAAAATGAGGAAATTGAGGATTTGTTACCAGCAATATGAGCCTCATGTTTTCTTAATACAATTCAAATTTCCTAGGTCTCACACAAAAATCATCGACTAGCATGTAGCCATGATTCATTGGGAGCACCCAACATAAAATGAAAGACAACCTTGGTTTACCCCAAGCCACACATATTCTAAAAAATATAATTACATTGTTAAGAAAACCAAAATGGTGGGTCATCAAGGGAACAAATGAAATATCCACGAGGAGGACCATAAAAACCACACCAATCATTGAGGCTAGAAAATCCACAAAATCCACCAATGTTATGTTATTAAGAGAATCCACACAAGACTGGAAAGCTATTCCAAATTGTGGCTAATTGGAGAAGATCCAATATGTGTGTGTGTGTGTGTGTGTGTGTGTGTGTGTGTGTGTGTGTGTAGAAATGAGAATTGTTCATTCTTATATAGAATCAAGGTGGAAGGACATAACCAAATATGTAACCCTCTGCTACTAAGTATTACTTGACAGTTAATTATTTGGTATATTACAAGTCATTCCTTCCATATAATGCTTCATCCATGAAGCATTGGTAACGAAGGATATTTCAATTGAAACTCTTCATTTTTCTAGGTAGCTTCATCTTCAGGAAGGTTCCTCTTCTTTATAAAACATTCATTAACACTTCTAGAATGAAGGATTATGGTTTTAACTTCTAATATGCACTCAGGCTCCATAACTAGCTTCCCCTCTTCATCCAGTAAGGGTAGTTCTATATGTACATGGGTTGTTGGGCCCAAATTTTTCTTCAAGCATGAAACAAAGAAAACATCATGCAATTTCTTATTGTTGGGTATATAAGGGGCATAGGCTACTTGGCCTATCCTCTTATGGATTTATAGGGGCCATAAAACTTGGGCACAATTTTATGGGTTTTGTAGTTTTGAGCGATTTTTGCTTGTGTAGATGGAGACAAATGAAAACCCATTATCCTACCTCAAATTCATGATCAGTTCTCTTCAGTTCCACTTGTTGTTTGATTTGATTCCTTGACTTCTAAATATGGGACTTGAGGATACGAAGGGTTTCATCAGAAGTGGCTAGGTAATATTTCATTGTATGTGCTTTAAAATATGTGACAACATAATATTTTATCGATGGGGGAGGATATCCATATAAAGCCTCAAAGGGAGTAATTTTTGCTGAAATTGGATATGTGTTATCATACCAACATTCTTCCATATGCGACCAATTGTGCCATTGTGACTGATGATCATTCACAAAATTTCTTAGGTACCCTTTTGAGGCATTTAAGTTTTAAAAAATCCCACATGGCTTGCAGAGGAAGAATCATGATTTTGTTTTAATATTTGGAATTTGAACTTGGAAGAGTTGGTTAAATATATTCTTCCTTTGTACCAAACTATTCTATTTTCTCATGTAAATTTTCTCTCGTTCCATTGTTTACTTTAACCTCCTCGATCAAATTTATTATCTCTGTGTTTTTCACGTAATCGACTTGAACATCTGAGATCCATTCCGGAGTGATTACTGAAATAGAATAGAGTGTCGCATCACCCTCATCCTTTCTTGATAAGCCATCAAAAACTAAATTATCCTTTCCCTTATTATACATAATCTCGAAGTCAAAAACTTGGATTTTACTTACCCTTTTTTGTTTTTTTGTTGATAGACTCTTCTAGTTTAAGAAGTATTTTAAATTGTTGTGGTCTATCTTGAATGAAAAATTAGAAACCAATAGGTATTGTTTCCATTTTACCAAGGCATGAATGATTGCTATCATTTCCTTGTCATAAGTATATTTTATATGTTCCTTGTGTTTTAATCTTTGGCGTTCGAAGGTAATGGGGTGATTGTCTTGCATGAGCATGACTCCTATCTCTGTTCCAAAATAATTGCACTTGAAGACAAATGGCTTTGTGAAGTTCATGGCTACCAAGATAGGAGTGTATGTCATTAAATTATTCATCTTCTTGAAAGAATCTTCAAATTCATTGTTCTATATCTAAATGCGTCTTTTTTCAACAACATTTTTAGCAAGGCCACAATATTTGCATAGTTTTTTACAAATCTTCAATAATACTTGGTAAAACCTAGAAATACCAGTAGTGGTGTGATCATTTTAGGACTAGGCCACTTTGTAATTTCCATAATTTCTTTGGGTCTACCTTGATTCTTTTAATTGATACAACATGAACCATAAATTCTATCTCCTTTTGTCCAAACTACATTTTGATTTATTTGCATAAAACTTATTTTCTTCTAAAATATTCAATATAGTCTTTACATGCTTAAGGTGTAGGCTCCAATTTCATTGGAAAAAAGTATATCATCAAATAATATAAGTACAAATTTTTTCAAGTACAGATGGAATAAATCATTTATTATTGCCTGGAAGGTAGCTAGTGCATTAGACATCCCAAATGACATACAACAAAATTTATCTAGGCCTTCATCGGTGTAGAATGCAGTTTTGTGAATGTCCTCTTCTCAGATTCTTATCTGGTAATACCCTGATTTAAGGTCAAGATTAGAGAAATACTTAGTTCCATGGAGCTCATATAATATTTCATCCACAAATGGAATGGAGAATTTATATTTTATGGTGATTTTGTTTAGTGCTCAATAATTAACATGGAGTCTTAATCCAGGTGCATATCGGTGGCCACCCACCTTTTCCAAATGGTTCAAAACGGCTTTCTGGCAATTTTGGCAATTTACTATTTTTAGCAGGTTTTAACTTCCGGGGCCATTTTGAGGGCCTAAATGAAGGATTTTTGAGATTGAGGTTCTCAATGATAGCCAAAGGGATAATTGAGCCCCCAAAATGAATCTCCTCAATGGTACCTTTCCAACGAGCTATCACACGCCTAAAACAGAGATCGTATGCAAAAGTTACGACCCCGGGAAGTTGATGCACCAACTTACCCAAACGGGGCCCACATGACTTTTGGCGCTTCATCTCCTAGGGTTACGTTTTTGGATGTCTAGGACTTTTGGCATTCCCGTTTATTGTAAAAGGGCCTTTAGAGCCTCATTGTAACCATCTTCTTGCGAATGCGAGTAGTCGTCACATCTCTTCTCAGAGATAAGCTACCACCATTCTAGTGAGTCTTTCACTCTGTATTTTACAGTCCCTGTACATTTATTTCATTAATAGAAATTGTGTATTACTGTATATCTATGAATATTGTTATTTCCACTATATCTCTGTTATATTGTTGTCTCTCTTGCAATATCTTTGTGCAATTCTTTATTATATCTCCGCTCTCATTTTGTGCCGAAAATAATCCGGATCAGTGGTATCAGAGCAGGCTGCTCTTGATCGTTTTTCAGTGCATGTCCCCGACGAGGTCCGAGTATAGAAAGTTGGGTCTCAGGCTTGTCTCTCTTGAGGAAAATCTCTCTCACACACCCAATAAACCCTCAATGGCAGAGGAAAATAAAATCGATGGAGCAGACGATCCTATCAGTCTGTTGCTTGAGCAAGCTCTCACGCAACAGAGGGACGAAATGATGGAGAATTTTTCCCACATCCTTCAATGCCTACCGATAGAATCAGGAGCATCTTCATCAAGTAGCCACTTTGGAGGTACCTCGCCTTTCAAGGTACAGTTTAATTTTGATATTCCCGTATTTGAAGGTCAAATAGATGCAGATGCCCTAGATAAATGGTTAAATCTGCTAGAAGGTTATTTCTCTGTTCATAATTTTTCTAAAAAGGAAAAGATCACCTTCGCACTCCTTAAGGCTCTCCCCCATGTCAAACATTGGTGGGAAACTTACTGGGAGCAGAGTTCCATAGAGGATTCTAGAATATATGGGGCCGAGCCCACTTGGGAATTTTTTGTGGATGCGGTAAAGGAATAGTACTACCCTGTTGGCAACTATGAGGACCAGTACATGAGATGGACCACACTACGGAAAGAGAAGGGCCAATCAGTTTCGGAGTTCACC
>ML782602.1:859006-917493 GCA_009831015.1 Picea engelmannii | reverse complement strand
CCCGCTGCATTTTATTGTTGATAGCGGAAGCCAGAAGAACCTCATCTCAGCAGAGGTCATCAAATAGTTGGGATTGTCGACAACACCACACCCGCAACCATACAGCATTGGGTGGCTTCGCCAAGGACGAGATCTTCGTGTCAGCCAGCAATGTCAATTGCCATATGGAATCCAACCCTTCAAGGATGAGGTATTATGTGATGTTGCCCCACTGGATGTCTGTGATGTTCTCCTGGGCCAGCCATATATGTGGAAACGCCATGCTATCTATGAGTCTCGACCCCGTAGTGTCATTATTACTCTGGGGGGTCATCTCTACAGGATACCAGAGGTAGTTCCAACTACTGCCCCATCTAACCAGTGCCACAAGGTAGTATCTCATACTACAAAATTTATCTTCTCCACAATCTGTTCAAAGGGTGAACAGAAGGATACTGCAGCCACCACAGCTTCGGCCCAAGCACCTTCTATCCAATAGAAGCAGGTCGACAAGGTTGAAACAAAGCACGAAGATTCCTTCTGCACACAGTCATCTAAAATAGCCAAACTGGTTAAAAAGGTCCAAACCTTCCAGCCAAAGGTTCGTGATAACCTTCAACAAGCTAAGCAATGCCACATCTCCAGCAAGGTAAGAAGATCACCAAGATTTAGATTTAGCAATCACTTTTCCCTCTCCCCCGGGAACTCAACGCAATGGAGACCATTACTTCCTAAGGAGGGAGGATTGATCCAGGTGGATATCGGTGACCACCCACCTTTTCCAAATGGCTCAAAATGGCTTTCTGGCAATTTTGGCAATTTACTATTTTTAGCAGGTTTTAACTTCCGAGGCCATTTTGAGGGCCTAAATGAAGTTTTTTCAAGATCTAGGTTCTCAATGATAGATGAAGGCATATTGAGCCCCCAAAATGAATCTCCTCGACGATACCTTTCCAACGAGCTATCACACGCCTAAAACAGAGATCGTATGAAAAAGTTACGACCTCGGGAAGTTGATGCACCAACTTACCCAAACGGGGCCCACATGACTTTTGGCGCTTCATCTCCTATGGTTAGGTTTTTGGATGTCTAGGACTTTTGGCATTCCCGTTTATTGTAAAAGGGCCTTTAGAGCCTCATTGTAACCATCTTCTTTCGAATGCGAGTAGCCGTCACATCTCTTCTCAGAGATAAGCTACCACCATTCTAGCGAGTCTTTCACTCTGTATTTTACAGTCCCTGTACATTTATTTCATTAATAGAAATAGTGTATTACTGTATATCTGTGACTCTTGTTATTTCCGCTATATCTCTATTATATTGTTGTCTCTCTTGCAATATCTCTGTGCAATTCTTTATTATATCTCCACTCTCATTTCATGCCGAAAATAATCAGGATCCAGTTTGTATGACCCATATTTTTTTGTTACAAGTAGGAATGGAGTTGAATATGGACTCTTGCTTCTAGCTATAAAACCACAATCCAATAACTCATGAAGAAATCATTCAATTTCATATTTTTAACTATGGGATTGTCTGTAGGAATTTCTTCTAACTAGAGTTGAAATGGGGATTAATTCTATAATGTGATCTCTGGATCGTGTTGGAGGGAGACCCCATGGTAGGTCTTGAAAAATGGTACAATGTTTTCCAAGAATCTCATCAAGACTTGTAGGAACATAAATTTCATTAGAGGACACCTCCATTGAATGAAAGTGAAAAAGGTAATCTTGGGCATCTTTCTTAATCATCTTTTCCATTCTATTAGATGAGACTATCTGAGGGGGTGGGATTTTGATTCCATAGAACGTGTGTTTCCTTATAATAATCCAAAATTAAATACATAAGTTACCCAATTAAATAACCATTGATTTGTAACAAATCAAACCCTAATGAAATTTAATCAACTAACAGAAGAGGCGAGAAACTTAGCTGGAACCAACATACATGTAATTTGGTGAGTTTAGAAATGTAGGCATATTTTATCTTCAACCTGACCAACCACAACAATAAGTGTGGGATGAATCTCCACCCAACCATAGACATTGCTACATAAATATTTAGTAGCAGGTCACCCCCAAGACCTCAACTACTTTACCAACGATTCCTTAGTCGTGTCCTCTCTATAGACTAGCCAAAGGGAGATGTCATTTCTCCTTCTTTCCCCTCCTTATATAGAATCCAAGAAGTTGATCCCTAGGATCCGCTTGAATTATTTATTATATTTTTAAGGTTTTCCATAGATTGTCGTTACTTATTTTATTATTTTCTTTAACTACCCAAATATCCATAATAAGTAGTTATTATGATTCCCTTTATGATAATTATTATATACTCCTTTATTATTATTTATTCATATTAGTACTTATTATTAGCATTTTAGGAGAATTGTTATTTTCCTTTATTATTATTATTATTTATTTATTTATTTATTAAATAATAATATGGGGCATGTCATTCCTCCCATTGTCGAATAAATTAAGGAATTGTTTTTGTAAGTTTAACCATACAATACCAACCATGGAAAACCACTGGGCTTCTAATACCACATCCACTCCTCTGATTTCCATGGCATACATGGGGGATTATAATGGTAATCATTAATTGAAAATTTAACCTTATGATATTTCCCTATGCATAAGGTAGTTTTATTCCATGGGATTGCAACTTGAAGATCAGAAGACGAATAAACAAACATGCTTAATATTTTTTCTATTTTAGTATCAATGAAATTATGAGAAATCCCTCTATCTATTAGAATTGTCACTCTTGTATTTTTAATGTAGCCAAAAACCTTCATAGTTTGGAGTTGCAAAATGTCGGTCATCATAGTAGATGAGAGTGTTCAAGTGGAATTATGATGATCATATCATATAGGATTTCTCGATTCTTTATTTGAATTATTTGAATCTATGTCGGATGGACATGAATTTTCTATCTCCTTGTCATCATCACTTTGTACCTCACATAGATATAATTTCTTGTTCTTACACTTGTGGCGTATCCACCAGTTAGGAGCGTGACATCTAAAGAACCAATTTTTTTCATCCTTTGCATTATATGGTGAAATCCTTTTATTAGTGGGAATATGCTTTTGGTTTGGTTTCTTAGAGTGTGACTAAAAGGCTTGTTGCAAGGACGTTAGTTTTTCTTTAGACATTTTATCCTTTAGCCATGCTTGCTCAGTGTCATTTATATCTAACATTTAGATTTCATTCCTTATTTTTTATTTTAATCCTTATATAACAACTTGTAAGAGATATTTGTCTACATGCATGTGAGTAGCTAACACATGCAATTCATTAAAAAATTCATCCACAGACCCCAACTATTGTAATTGAGTGAGTTTGGAGAAAACTTATTTTTCCTTGATGTTTTGAAACCTTTTGAGAAAATGTTGTTTGAATGTATCCTAGTTTCTTGACTAGGCCTTCGAGTGCCAGCACAAGATCCAATCACAAGTTGATCCTTCAAAGTGCAATGATGTGAAATTTGTTTTTTTTTCATCGTCATGCATTTGGAAACTAAAAATAGAACTCACGTTTGTTTATCCATATAGAGGTCTCTCTATCATCCTCTCCGTCAAATTTGGGTACATCAATTTTTAGTTTGTGTGTAAATATGTTAAAGGAACCAAATTTAGATGAATGCTTTGGCTGTGGAAAAGTGGAATTTGAATTCAATCTACTCAATCCTTTGTTCACGCCTTCTAGATATTTAATTTTGGCTACATGGTTATCAGAGTTTTGCTCCAATATTTCAAACCCTATTCCACTGATGCAAGTCTCTAGGGAAAATCATTCATTTTATTGGGTTTTAGGAGGAATCCATTAATAAGATCTGGATGAAAGTTCCACAGTTTGTTGGAGATCTCATCCATAGAATCTTTCATTGCTTTAATGTCTACATCCCCAATCTTTTTGGAAATTACATCTATTGAGTATTTTAAACCTTTTATCCCACTGTTGAAGTCTTTGTTAGGTGATGGTGACGTAATGCTCAAATTGCCAGTATCCCTAGAGGCTTTCTTGGAATTATTTGTCTTCCTCGTCGACATCAAGACTTATGAAGAATTGGTGGATGTGTGTCGAATGGTGGACTCGTAGAGTGAGGAATGGATAATGGATGTTCATAGAGGAAAATATGGACGTGTGGAATGAATGGAGGAAGAATGGAAACCTACAGGCAAGGAATGGATGTGTGTAGTTGAAGGAACATGGGTTGGAAATGGTACAATGGAGGACGTATGTGGGAAAGAGGAGAAGAGTTGCAACGAAAGGATGCAGAACATACGATCAAAAAGAGAATGGAAAATTCAGAAAGATTGTATGGTTGATGAATGGTTGTTGAATAGTTGGTGTTACCAAGATCCATAGTGTTTCCAAGAAATCGCTATGATACCAACTTGGAGAAGATCCAATAAAATTTTTAATATATATATATAATCAAGGTGGAAGGACGTGACCGAATATGTAACCCTCTGCTACTAAGTGTTAACTATTAAGTATTATTTGAAAGTTAATTACTTGGTATATTACATTAATTCTAGACCTTCTATTCCATTCAAACTAGAGACAATTTCTCTAAGATCTATCCAAACCCCATAACTAGAATTCCACAAGAGTAGTTTGGAGAGTGACTCAAAACCTCAATTTGAACCAGTTGCACCAAAATGATGAACCAAAATTCAACAATTAACATAAAATCCTCACACATCTTAACCATAATATCACCTAGATAGCAAATCATGATCTCAAGTGGTTGAATGGCTTGTTCTATCATTGAAGGTAGCATGTGAGAGGATTTCATTGTACATGTGTCTTGACTGTCGACCTTGAAATACATCCACCCAAAATGAAATTGAATTCCAAGTGTTCATGATGGTATGTATAACCATAAACCTTAATGACATGAGATTAGGGGACAAGGTGATAAGTTTCCCCATATTTTAAACTGAGGTTTACCCCTAGCTAGATTGGCTGCTTTATTGGTCATTGGATCAACTTGCTAGTGTAGAGCTTTGAGAACATGATAGAATTCAATGCTCTCAAATTTGGATATTTCTTGTTTGATTCAAGAAATTGTTTTGACTAGGGATTCATTCGTTGGGATAGAGACTTAAAGAATTAATTTAATGACTAATGCCAAATCCCCAATAACAATTAATTTTTGTATTCTCGCTCATCAATATTCATCAAACCTCGATATAAGGGAAGATCCTCTGCTTCATTGTTTGAAGCTCTTCCTATATCCCATTCAAAAGTGTTCTCCACATTTCCTTCAAGATCAAGAATGGTCTCCCCCCCCCCCCCCCNCCTATTGTTGATGAAATTGAATGGATATCCTTATACCAACATTTTCGAATCTTACTGGGCTAAAGCAAGATAAGAAGGACTATTACCCTATGTTTATAGCCTTTAGAAAAAATATCAATTAGTCCTCAAGTAATATGAAATTGGGCCTAATGTTATCTTTTATATTTGACAAAGCAATAAAGAAATGTTTACAATAGAAATTTATAACAAATTTAATGAACAATCATGAAACAAAATCTGAAATAAAGAGTACACATGTAGTCCAAAATGAGACCCAAACACATCAATGATTTTATTAATTCACTTCTAAATTATAGCTAAAAAGCATTCTTTCATACCCATAATGGGTAAGGACTAGAATAAGTCTTAGAGGTTAGAGGTGTAATGTTACATCACACAGAGACGACTGGTGTCTTCTAAATAAAACCAAGACTAAGAAAAAAATGGATCAACAAGCCACAACATGCCACTGTATTGACTCTACAAAAAATTCCTAATTAGCAATGAAAATTAAGTCAGAAATCCAATAAGAATTTACAAACTATCATAAACAAATTATCAACCTTCTAAATCATGTCAACAATCTATGATTCTTGATCCTTCTTATTGTCACCTTCAGTGAGACCCTGATATCAACAAGAACGTTTTATCTTTTAAGTGATTCAGAAATGAATGAAGTTGTAATATAATCTCACTTTAGAGTAAGAGAAAACCTTATTAGATTTTTTGCTTCTATCTTTTCCTTTTTCTTGTCCCTCAAGTCCTTCCTTTATTCTCCAAAAGTAGTTTTGGGTAGTTCCAACTACTTTTAGTTAAGTTAGTTAAGTAATTTTAGTTAAATAGGGACAACTTATAAATAAATATTAATAAATAATGATAAGGGTATAATAAATACTAACTAATAGGCGGGGACCCCTACATATCCTTATTTTTATCACCTTGTTCCTCCAAAGATAAATATGCATCCATGTCTTTCAAAATTTCATAACATATAAATATCCAATGAACCCACAATAAAGTATTCCAAAGAAAACTTGTGGCTCCCAAATATCGAGTGTGTGTGTTTGTGCACGCGCACACACACATGCACTCAAAATTAATAAGTCATTTTGTTGTCCAAAAATAACTGTTGTTCAAAATAAATCATGTCCAAAAATAAGTGAACTCTGTTCCAATAGTCAAATCAAAATAAACATGACAAAATAAAAAAACAAATTTTTTATGTGAGGAAGTTTTCCTTTGTTCACTATATTTAGAATCTGCCATTTTGAGCAGTTGTGAATCTTCCTTGATACGAATTTTACGTTTAACTAATGAAGTCTTTGGGTGCATGTCCCCAAAATGGATATGTTTGTCTTCATGTTTGGGGTGTTGGGAATGAGATGTAATTGAATGTGAGGATATCTCATATTGGTTAGACTTAGAAGAATTGGTCAGTTGTTTTCTTTTAATAGGTTCAGGTTCTTTATCAATGGACTTAATTATTTCTAGGAGCTGACCTGAATGAGCAAAGTCATTGATGCAATGTGTTGAGATGGTTTCTTAAGAGGAGGAGGAGGAGGTAATGGAAAAGACACTCAATGCCATCCGAGTTTGGGGAGGATGTACAACATTGTTCCAACCATCATTGACTGGAGCTTATGGTGGAAAGGATACATGTGGTTGCACTGGTATGTTGTAACACCCCTGTTTCCCCCAGTTTGTAAATATAACTATATTGGCCAAGAGACTATGGAAAACTCGAGATGTATGAATGTTTGATTTGATGGATCTTTGTATAAAAGGTCAATGAATGTAAATTATGTTATTTACTAAAAAATGGATAAGTGTTGCATGACTATCGAAAGGGGGATGTGCTAAGAGAGACCACGGATGTTATGAAAGAGATGGTGAAGGGGACCATGAATGGTTGTGTTAACCTTCACTAGACTAGTGCCTTTTTCGATTTAATTTCTTAGGATCAGAACAACCCTCTCACCTAAGAATGAATTACAGTCAGGTTGGTAGGTAGGAAGACCTCCTTAAGAGTTAATGAGGGGATGGGGCAGAGCACCCATATGTAAGGCTTTCATACCTGACCATGGACTAGGAATTCGGGACACACACAACCTTGTTGGGAAAGGAAAGAGAGGAAGGCGTGATGGGTAGAGGAAAACTGTGAGGAAGTGCGGAGGAGAGACTAAGCTCAGGTTCGAGGAAGAACTAAAAGAAAGAGCATGTTTTGATCATGGGAGAAGGTTAGTAACCTTCGTCCCTATCTATTACTGAGTGGAGAGAAGGAGACTAACCTTCATCCCTAACTTTCGTTGAGCCAGAAGAAGAGATTAAATATCAAAGCATCATGGTCTAGATCGGGGGTGGCCAGTGGTAAATACATAAGGAGTGACTGAGCCTATGGTTGGGTGGAAATGGGCACCCCTTCCAGCAATTGAATCACGCCTTTTGGTTCTGATAAGTTTTTTCATACTTTGTGTATTGAAATGAAATAATGAATGAATGTATGTATGAATATAAATAATATTTACCTTTGTAATGATTTATTGAGTTATGTGTATGTATTTATCTTCTTGAAGACTTATGCTTCCACTTGTTTTCCCATATGATCCAATTTAACCCTCGAAGTTGTTTTCCCTAGAGAGTTACCCCACAGTTCCATAGTTGGAACAAACTTCTTGATAATGCTACAGTATCGATAATTCCATGAGATTACCCCGTCCTATTTTGTAACTTAAAGTTTTGTGATTTGGGAAGGAGCTTCCTTTAAATCAATAGCTTAAGAGACCGTAGGCTCGCGCTCAAGGCCTTAACCAAATCTCAGCCAAGAGTAGAGATTATAGCCCACAATTCATCAAAGGATCAATGTGACCAGGGTCTAAGAACCTTGCACTAAGTCCGAAAGGAGCTAGCTCTTGATCGCTTCGGAGCCTCTGGAGCTCGAAACCCTGCAATGTCAAAGTTCATAATGACAAAACCCCTGAAGGTCGAAGCTGTGAAGTAATGTGGACCATAGATCTCGGGATCCCTCCTAGACGTCAATATACAGGGACGTGTGTTGATAGATCCTCTAGTTCAGGGATTAGGTACTTCGAGAATTTGGGGAGTGGTGTGTCGATGAACCCCTGAACGTCGAATTCATGAAGTAATGAGAGATGTATATCTCGAGATCTATGTGGTCAAATATCAACTGTGAGATCTGGAGAACTAATAGAAGGTTCTCAGTCTAGTGTGATGTGGCAAGCTGACATCACCAAGGTGACATGGATCCACAAGCAAGGTGCCATGTGTCACCTGAATTAGTGTGTATCACATACCCTATATGCCTATTGAGACGTGACATGTGTCACCCCTGGCCCTTCCATGTGTCAGCCCTTGGTACGTGCCCGCCTAGCCAAAGTAGTTGGCGAAGTGACCAGAACTCTGAGAGTCTGGAACTTCGGGACTTCAGAGGAGTATGGTAGAGAGATAGAAAGGCCCAGAGGACGGAGCCTCATGGAAGACTTACAGGACTTCGAAAGTTCGTAACTTCGGGTGGTCTCGTACTTAGATAGTAAGGAGGCATGAAGCATCGAAGTGCCAAATTCCTCTACGGCCCATACATTAGAAGGAGATTAAGTCCAGTTGTGGGACCAGATGGTGGATGGACTTCCACCATGGATGAAGAAATATTAGAGATAGTACATGTGAGGTGGATCCATGTAGATGCCAGATGGCCTTTGACCAATAAACACCAAAATAAATTGGGAAGGGAGTATCTTCTAGTCTGAAGCCCGGATTTGAGCATGGAGGCAATGGTTGGATAGTGATGGACAAGTAGGACATGATAGAAATCTTGGAGTTAGGATTTGAGACAGTTAAGGAAAATGAAATTATGATACCCCACCCCTTAAAGGAACATCTAGGGGTCAGGTGTGTTACAAATTGGTATCAGAGCCATGGTTACAACACTTGGCCTGCTTGGGCTCATGGACGAGTTGCTTAAAAACCATTTTTAAATAACTTTTAAGGGTGACACCCCACCTTACCTCTTTCCTA
Organism: Picea engelmannii; assembly: GCA_009831015.1. Lineage (NCBI taxonomy): Eukaryota > Viridiplantae > Streptophyta > Pinopsida > Pinales > Pinaceae > Picea > Picea engelmannii. The sequence continues at coordinate 908,167 of ML782602.1, read as the reverse complement.
AGGATTCTGGTTAAACCCTTACTGAAGAAAAGAATGAAAAAATTATACTGTGTGTATTTAAGAAATATGAACTATCTGTTGTTCATGAACTAATAAACTATTAGCTAGCAGTAACTGTTTTTGTTAGCACTCAAACAATCAGTAAATTGTGGAAAACAACAAGCATAAGGATGTTGATGCACCATGAAGTGGGGGATGGCTCCTACAATAGAGACAAAGAATCTGATGAGAGGAGGGTGGTGAAGACCCCTCTGGATCTGGATGAAACTGTAAGGAGCCTCATGGTTGGATTACAGAGTTGCAAGGCTGACAACGAGAGATTGATAAAGGAGCAAGAAAAACAAATGGAAATTAATGCAATCTTGTTGTAGATCTTATCTGACATATAGAGGCAACTGTAGCATGGACTCGTAACTAGTCACGTGGACCGACGACATACGAAGAGAAGTCAAAGTCCACCTAAGATATGAAAATGTGGCCCCATAAGTGGCCACACTAGGAGGAGTACCTCGAGGAAGGCCCGACCTGGAGGCAGGGGGCGCTCATCAAGTGAGTCCTCTGGAAAGGAAACTTACAACTTCGAGGGATCTTCCAGTAGCAAAACTAGCTATCCTTCTCAATGTAAAGGAAGGAAGCGAAAGAATTCTAAAAGTCGTGATCCCGAAGAACTCAAGAAATCCAAACCACCCTCTTTCGATGGAGATATTAATAAAGGGGAAAAGGCAGAAGCTTGGCTTCTTAGCTTAAAGAAGTACTTCAGAGTCTATAACTACTCTAAAAAATTGAAGGCTCGAATATCCATCTTCAATTTGAATGGAAAGGATTCCATTTGGTGTGAATACTTTAGGAATGTGAAAGGAATCCATGAGAAGGACTTATCATGGAAATAGTTCGAGAAATACTTCAAGAAGAAGTATCTATCAGAGAAATACTTTGATGGGAAGACTAAGAAGTTCTATGAACTCAAGATGGGACATCTCACCATAGAGGAATATATCAATAAATTCCTTGAGTTGACAAGGTATGTACCCTACATAAAGGATGAAAAGGTAAAAGTGCAGCGATTTATTAGTAGGTTACCTCAGTCCTACCGGGATAGGATTGAGTTTGAAGAGACAAAGACCTTAGAAGAAACTATTCAGAAGGAAAGGTATTGCTACGAATAGTTCGGGGATCGGATAGAACCTCGCGAGGACTGGAAGAAGAAGAGTAGCTCAGGATTCAAGAAGAAGGGGTTTAAATCCTCAATATTTAAGAACTATGGGAAGGACTCTAGGATGAGCCTTCCTACTAAAAGTTTGTATCAATAGAATTTCCCCTCCCATAGTGGAAATAAACCTTTTGGAACAACCCCATGAAAGACTGATAACCCAAAGAGAGAACCCTTGAAATGTTGGGGTTGTGGAAAAGAACATTTGCTGAGAGATTATTCACATAGACAACAGAACAACAGGATAATATACATCCAAGAATCTACCAAGGTCAATGATGTGGCTAGGAGCATGCCATGGATTTATGTAGCCTTGGATAATAAACAAGCCGACCACCAAGCTTCAGTGGTGGAGATGGAAGGTATGATCGCCAACCATTTAGTTTCCATTTTAATTGACCCAGGTTCTAATTTGAGTTATGTGGCCCCTCAAACTGTTGATAAGTGTAAACTACAACCAGTTAGACATGTTAATCCATGGTCAGTACAACTAGCCACTGGAACCAAAAGAAAAGTAGTAGAGGTCATACCAGCTTGCGAATTTATTATGGATGGATTGCCCACCCAAGCGACCCTTAACATGATTCCCTAGGGTCTTATGACATGTTGATTGGTATGGATTGTTTAGCCACTCATAAAACTAAGTTGGACTATTACCATAAAACCTTGGAATGTGAAAATGAAGAAGGTAGAAAAATAACCCTCCAAGGAATTCAGAAACTTGTCTTAGTGAGACAAATATCATCCCTTCAAATGAAAAAGTATTGCAAAAAGGGGTGTCCTCTATATGCAATACAGGTGTTGGAATCCGTTGAGGATCATAAACCAAGCCTAGAGGACCACCCCATATTAAGAGAATATAAATATGTGTTTGTAGAAGAGGTATCGGGTCTACCTCCGAGAAGAGACATTGACTTCTCGATAGAACTTGCACCTGGAGCAGTGTCAGTGTCTAGAATGCCCTATAGGATGAGTACACCATAGCTAATTGAGCTCAAGCTACAACTAAAGGAGATGATGGATAAAGGCTACATCTAGCCCAACATGTCTCCATGGGGAGAATCGACCTTGTTTTTGAAAAAGAAAGATGGAACACTTCGACTGTGCATAGACTATAGACAACTCAATAAGACAACCATAAAGAACAAGTATCCCTTACCAAGGATCGATGACTTTCTTGACTAGTTAAGTGATGCTTCCATTTTCTCAAAGATCGAGATAAGATCTAGATACCATCAAGTCTGAATCAAGGATAAATACATCCACAAAAAATCCTTCAAGACAAGGTATGGTCACTATGAATTTGTGGTGGTACCATTTGGATTAACCAATGCTCCCGCCACTTTTATGTGCTTGATGAATAATGTACTCAGTAAATTCCTAGACGGATTTGTATTGGTTTTCATTGATGATATCCTAATATACTCCAAGAATAGGGAGGAGCATGAAGAACATCTTATACTTGTACTTCAAGTACTAAGAGAGCATCAGCTCTACGCTAAGTTTAGCAAGTGTGACTTTTTCCAGAAATAAGTCCATTATTTAGGTCATGTCATTTTTGAAGAAGGATTGGAGGTAGACCCTGACAAGATCAGGTCTATCATGGAATGGCCTAGTCCAAAGGATGTATCTGATATCATGTCCTTTATGGGCTTTGCGGGATAATATAGAAGGTTTATAAAAGGATTTTCCAAGATTGGTTGTCCAATCACTACCCTTCCGAAAAAGGAGGTTAAGTTCACTTGGACATCAGAACGTGAGGAAAGATTTCAAGAACTGAAACACTTTCTAACCCATGCACATGTGTTAAATATTGTAGACCAAGATAATGTCTTCCTCATTTGTACAGATGTCTGTAAGGAAGGACTTGGAAGAGTCCTTATGCAAGAAGGACGTGTGATTTTCTATGAATTTGGAAAACTAAATGAGCATGAAATAAATTATGTGACCCATGATCTAGAGTTGGTTTCCATAGTGCAGGCATTAAAAATGTGGAGGCATTACCTCCTGGGTAGGATATTTGTACTTATGAGAGAGTATTGTGGGTTGAGGCACCTTTCTGATCAACCAAAACTCAATGTTAGGCAAGCTAGGTGGATGTCTCTCCTTAGTGAGTTTGATTTCAAAATCAAACACATCAAAGGAAAGGAAAATAGGGTGGTTGATTCCCTTAGTAGAAGTGTGAAAATGATTCACCTGGCAGCAGTACACACCTGTGAAACGGATGTCAGGGAGGGAGTCGGGAGTGCACAAGAAACATATGCATGTTTCAAGACAATGACATCATACCTAAAGGAATAGCCCACAGGGCTAAAGTATGAAGGTTATTGGATGTTGGATGAAGGCCTACTGAATTACAAAGAAAGATTGTATATCCCAAGTTGTGACGACTTGAAGAGGTTCATAATGGATGAACTACACAAGCGACCATATACTAGTCACCCAAGTTATCAGAAAATGATCACAGCCACCAGGAAACAATTCTATTAGCCTGGGTTGAAAAAGGACATATTTGACTATCTAGCTAAGTTCCTAGAATGCCAGCAAGTTAAGGCAGAATACCGACACCCAGCAGGGTTGTTACAACCTCTACCAATTCCATAATGGAAATGGGAAACCATCTCCATGGATTTCATCACCAGATTACCAAAATCGGCCAAGAAGAACGACCCCATCATGGTAGTGGTGGAAAAATTGAGCAAGTCTACACACTTCATTCATGTCAAGTCAACCTGCAAGGAAATAGATATCACCAACATCTTCACGAAGGAGATATTTAGACTGCATGGCATGCCTAGGGAGATTATATCTGACAGAGATACGAAATTCACTTCTAGCTTTTGGAAATCCTTAATGACTGGTCTTGAGACTAAATTGTTGTTTAGCATAGCCTTTCACCCTCAAACTAATGGACAGACAGAAAGAGTAAACTAGATATTAGAAGACATGTTAAGGATGCATGTAATTCATCAGCCTAAGAAGTGGGAATACTACATGCCATTGGTATAATTTTCCTACAACAACGGTTATCAAGAGTCACTGAATATGAGCCCTTTTGAAGCCCTCTATGGTAGACAATGCAAGATTCCAATCAGTTGGAGTAATCTAGTGGATAGAATTACAATTGTACCCGACATGCTGAAAGAAATGGAACAACAAGTGATTCAGATAAAGAAAAATCTGAAAACTACCCAGGATAGACAGAAGAGTGACGCCGATAGAAAGAGAACTCCCCAGAGTTCAAGACAAGAGACCATGTATATCTCAGAGTTAGGCCCAAGAAGAGTTCCTTGAGAATGGGATCTTGTGCCAAATTGGCACCTCGGTATTGTGGACCCTTTGAAGTCTTAGATAGAGTGGGACTTGTATCCTATAGGCTAGCACTCCCTCCCACATTAAAGGCACATAATGTTTTCCATGTTTCATTATTGAAGAAATATGTACATGATTATAATCATATAATTGACTGGTTTGTGATTCAAGTGGAATCGGAGGGACAATTTCTGCTAGAACCTCAACGCATACTAGACAAGAAGGAAACCTCACTTAGGAACCAAACCATTGCACAGTTCAAGGTGCAATGGAAACACTTTGGCCCAGATGAGGCTACATGGGAAATGGAGGATGCCATGAGACATGCATATCCATTTTTGTTTACTTCTGTATATATAGAGAATATTGGCAAATAGAACATCAAGGATGATGTTCCTTTAAGGGGGAGGAAATTATAACACCCCTATTTCCCCCAGTTTGTAAATATAACTATATTGGCCAAAGACTATGGAAAACTCGAGATGTATGAATGTTTTATTTGATGGATCTTTGTATAAAAGGTCAATGAATGTAAATTTCGTTATTTACTAGAAAAGGGATAAGTGTTGCATGACTACTTGAAGGGGGATGTGCTAAGAGATACCATAGATGTTATGAAAGATATGGTGAAGGGGACCAAGAATGGTTGTGTTAACCTTCACCAGACCAGTACCTTGTTGTATTTAATTTCTCAGGATGAGAACAACCCTCTGACCCAGGAATGAATTATAGTCGGGTTGGTAGGTTGGAAGACCTCCTCAAGATTTAATGAAGGGATGGGGCAGAGCACCCATTTGTAAGGCTTTCAGACCTGACCATGGACTGGGAATTTGGGACACATGAAACCTTAGTGGGAAAGGCAAGAGAGGAAGACGTGATGGGTAGAGGAATACTATGAGGAAGTGCAGAGGAGAGACTAAGCTCAGTTTCAAGGGAGAAATGAAAGAAAGAGCATGTTCTGATCATGCGAGAAGGAGAGTAACCTTCATTCCTATCTATTATTGAGCCTAGAGAAGGAGAGTAACCTTCATCCCTAACTTTTCCCAATCCGAAAGAATATATTGAATCTCAAAGCATCGTGGTCTAGCTCGGGAGTGGCCAGTGGTAAATTCGTAAGGAGTGAATGAGCCTATGGTTGGGTGGAAATGGGCACCCCTTCCAGCAGTTGCATCATGCCTTTTGGTTCTGATAAGTGTTTTCATACTTTGTGTATTGAACTGAAATAATGAATGAATGCATGTATGAATATAATTAAGATTTACCTCTGTATTAACTGATCAACTTATGTGTATGTATTTATCTTCTTGAGGAATTATTATTCTTCTTGGTTTCCCATATGCTCCAATTTAAACCTCGAAGGTGTTTTCCCCAGAGAGTTACCTCACAATTCCAGAGTCAGAACAAACTTCTTGATACTGCTACAGTCTCAGTAATTCCACGAGATTACCCCGCCCTGTTTCGGAACTTAAAGTTCTACAAGTTGGGAAGGCTCTTCCTTCAAAACAATAGCTTAAGAGACCTTAGGCTTGCGCTCACGGACTTAACCAAATCTCGACCAAGAGCAGAGCTTATAGCCCAAGATTCATCAAAGGATCCATGTGACCAGGGTCTAGGAGCCCTGCGCTAAGTCCAAAAGTAGCTAGCCCTTGATGGCTTCGGAGCCTCTAGATCTCGAAGACCTGGGATGTCAAACTTTATAATGAAAAAACCCCCGAAGGAAGAAGGTGTGAAGTAATGTGGATCGTAGATCTCGGGGTCCTTTGGGATCCCTCTCAGATGTCGATATATGGGGACGTGTGTTGATAGATCCTCTAGTTCAGGGATTAGGTACTTCGTGAATTTAGGAAGTGGTGTGTCGATGAACCCCTAAACGTCAAATTCATGAAGTTATGAGAGTTGTAGATCTTGGTATCTATGTGTCTGACTATGAGATCTGGGGAACTGTTAGAAGGCTGTCAGACTGGTGTGACATGGCAAGCCGACGTCACCAAGGTGACATGGACCCACAAATCGAGGTGCCATGTGTCACCTCAATTCATGCATATCACATACCCTATATGCCTATTTGGATGTGACACATGTCATGCCTGGCCCTTCCATGTGTCAGCCCTTGGTACGTGCCCGCCTAGCCAAAGTAGTTGGCTAAGTGACCAAAACTCTGAGAGTTCGGGACTTCAGGACTTTGGAGGAGTATGGTAGAGAGATAGAGAGGCCCAAAGGCCGAAGCCTCATGGCAGAATTACAAGACTTTGGAAGTTTGGAACTTCGAGTGGTCTCGTACTTAGATAGTAAGGAGGCCTGAAGCACCAAATTCCTCTAGGGATGACACATTAGAAGGAGATTAAGTCCAGTTGTGGGACCGGATGGTGGATGGACTTCCACCATGGATGAAGAAATATTAGAGACAATATGTGTGAGGTGGATCCACATGGATTCCACATGAACTTTGACCAATAAACACCGAAAGAACTTGGGAAGGGCGTATATTTTTAGTTCAAAGCCCAGATTTGAGCGTGGAGGGAGTGTTTGGATAGTGATGGACGAGTAGGAAGTGATACAAATCCCGGAGTTAGGATTTGAGAAAGTTAAGGAAAAGGCAATTATGATACCCCACCCCTTAAAGGAACATCTAGGGGCCGGGTGTGTTACATATGCCATAAATGATAGGATTAGGATGCAATGGTGGTATTTTAGGTGAAGGAGGAGATCATAAGGCTCTTTTCCCAACTAGGTTAAAAAAACATGTCTATAAAAGTTGATTAAACTATTCAAAGTCTACATCAAAGTGAATGGAGAATCGTAACCTCTTGTTTCCTCTTTCCAAAAAATCCTTCAGCCTCATTTCTCTATTTCATTTACCTCTATTTCCTCCACCATAGTTGCCTCTACTAAAAAATATCATCTAAAGCCATGATAATACAATTAATATAAGAATAGGGTAACAATAAGATAGAACATCTAATACAATTTATCTAAATGATTAGATTGGCTATGACATGACACAACCATAAAATATAAATGGGAAATGAAAATGGATAAAGTGAATCAGGGACATAATCATAATATTCATCAACCATATCCAATGTACAAGTTTGTAATCCATGAATGTTTGATCATTATCAAAAGAAGTATGTCCATCTTTCATTCAAAAATCCATAGCAAATATTTTCCATCTAATCAAATTCCATCTCTTTCTTTGTTCTTTTCCATGCTTAACATATCCAAATAATTCTCTTTTATCGTATCAACAGGACTAAAATGGAGAAGGTGAATGAATGACAATGAGTTCAGGGAATTATTTTATGAAAACTAAGATTGATGAAGGAAACTGAACTTATATGACAATTTCATTCCATTTTTCATAAACTTCAACATGTTTCCATTATCATATTTTGGTTTCAATTGTTCCAATCATACATTATAAAAAAGTTACCAAGATGAAAATCAATCATCCATAACTGATATAACAAAATTTATATTTCTTAAATTACATAGGCAAGGAATTGATGAGAACATGAAATTAATGAATGGTATTTGAGGAATAATTTATGAAAAATAAAATCAATGAAGGGAAATTGGAGTCTATGTAATTTTCCTTTTTTTTTTATGTTACCCTCTTATCAACATGAACTGTCAATGTAGTCATTCATAACCTAGTCATGCATTCAAATGAATAAATACAACTGAAAGAAATGTCTAATTTATTTTTCCAAATCATTCCCACAATATTTTATATCAACCATCATAACAACGAAGCTAACCAATCATTTCATTTCTATTTTTTATTGAAAACCACAATCAAAACCCTTAATAATCGTGAGTAAGTCAAAGGTGAACCACTATTGAGCATATAACACGTATGGAATTAGGGTTCAAATCTTTCATTTGTTTTGTAAGGGTTTCGAAAGAAAATAGTTGGGGTATATCCACTGATAGGTAAAATAGACTAATTCAAAGTATGTTGTAGATAGGTCGGGCTCGTTGCCCTAGTTTTTTTATTTTTTTTAACTTTTCATTAAGATTTGTACTAGGTTCGAAACATACGAACCCACATGGTGCCATCCACATGCAAACAACTCAAGCTAAATTTTAAAGTGGATTTTTAAATATTTCTCGACCATGTTTACAAATTTCAAAGACCATGTTCTAGTTCAAAATGAAACGTAGGTGATACTTGAGGGTAAAACAAAGGCATGAGTTAACAATTTCTCTTTCTATGGGAAGATAATATATTCATATATAATCATATAACTTTGAAACCCAAAACTTTTATGATGCGAGTAATTGTAAATCTTGACCCACAATACAAATATTCTTTGAACAAAATCAACAAGCCAGTGTTGTGTAAAGACAATAGATATTACTTAGTATGTTTGGAGGTTTTGAGTTCGAACCTCATATGAAGAAAGAGATTGTAACCATAATCTTTCTTGACACAAAACGAAGTGGATAGTGGGATAATGCATAAAGTGGGTGCATCTTAGAACCCTTCTATCTCCTTTACAATAAAATGATAAGAGGGGAAAATAAACATTTATGCAACAACAATGCCAAACCAGAGCCAAAACAACCATTTATTGACAAACGTTTTGCAGTACTAGATGTAAAACAAATTGAAACCTTATACCTTTGCAAAATGACATCTTATAGACCATGTTGAAGGAAATTTGTTACCCAAAACTTCCAGGGTTCAAGCTCTGTGAACCAATTCATTACCCAAGTAGAGAAAACCAAAAAAATCAGATGCACAATGAAAAAACCAAAGTGAATTGAGGGTGACAAAACCTGTGTAGCGGTGCATTCAATGCATGTCAATAACCATTATGTTTCCATTACTATCAAGCAGTAAAACCTTTTCTAACTCAACACAAATTTCCAATACAACCAACACAATAATCAATTGCAACATGCCTCTTGAGAAAGGGACCACGTGCCATGTCAGTTGGAATAAATTCCCACAAGCTGGTGGCTCAAAACATTACAACTAAATTTTATCGTATTAAACAAAAATTTCTATTGTTGTTGAAAAAATGTTAATTAAACATTACAACCATCTTTCCAATATACCATATGCATCATGCGATGTAAAAACTTGCAAATATAACCACATTTTTCCACCCCTTCAAAATAACTAAGTGTCATATATATAAGCTTGATACCATCATATAACATGCAAGTCGTGTCATGTAGTTTGAGTACTATTGCATGTTGAATGTTGTAATATAATAGAACCACCTTTTCAAGTGTGAAGAGACAACACTTATATCTTGCAAAAATATTTTTCTATGCCATGAGAAATGTTTATTACATACCACCAATCTTTTAAAAATAAAAAATATAACCATTAGCATATATATATTCCATGGACAACCATTTTAACCTGATGAAAGAAAAATATGGAAAGACTTATGCTTTTCCAACAACAATAACTTTGACCACAATATATATAATGCATATTATGATCATGGATGCAGTGACATGCCTCGAACAATCAAATGTAAAACTGAGTGACACTATTAACCTTCAAAATTATATATGTCTTGCAACAATTTCCAGGCTACTAGCTAGTTGGGAGTTTGTGAGTCAACATCTGGCGACTCCACGGGGTAGGCAATTTTTAATTGGCTAGAATTAGATATCTTTGGTTTTGCAGGAATCATACTTTTCTAGGAACTATCGATAATTTCTCTGATATGCTCTTGCAAAACTAAAATTGTATGGAGGGAAGAACATGAAAGAACAAAATGGGAAAGAGCTTGCAAATCATGCTTCAACAAGGAATCTGTAAGCATAGGAAATCACTATATAATTAGTGTTGCATACCAAAAGAAAATAATTTGTCTATGTTGTTCTTATTGATTTCAAATTAGATCAGAAAAAATTTGAAATCAACGTGATAAAACAAGTGGGTTAAATGATCCAGCTTGACTAAAAAATCCCAATAAAAATGAAAAGTTCAAACTGATACAATTCAAAATGAAAATCAAAATGTACAACCATAAAATGAATAAGTACGTAAGATACTGTGAAATGAAAATTAAAACAACAAGAAGAGATAAGAACTTAAGCAACAAAGCAGTTGAATACAAAATTCATTCGATGCTTGATGGAGTAAAAACAACAGAATAAACTAAATTTGTTTATTTATGTACAAACAAAATGATAACTAACCTTTGAGAATTCAAACAGGGTGAAACTTGGCATAAAGGAATGCATCCTTTATCTCCCAAGAAGGATCAATGGTTTGGATGGTATTAGGCGAAGAATGTCAACTGATTGATGCATACATCACATGAGGGGGACCAATCATGATTGTTCGACAACACAGGTATTCCAACAGAGGAAGAACACCTTCAGTAACCACTCACATAACCATATCAAAGATCAACACACCGATGTTTTCATGTGGTAAAACCCCTATAGGGAAACATCCACAGCCCCAGCCAACGTGGCCACTTGGAGCAGTTTATTAATGCAAAGAAAAATATTACAGAGATATTTTACAAGAGAGTTTCTCACAATCGATCATCGAAAGATGACCCTCCATGCTCTTTAAATAGAGATCATGGACCAATCGGGTGTTAAGCCACGGATCAATGGACGTTAAGATCAAGGAGAGTATGAACCATCATATCTCTCTATGTTGGGAACATATCGTGACTGTCGAATTTCCTAACTACAAATTCATAAGTCTAATGAATACTAAAGAAACACACTAATAAAAACACTTTTACCTAATGACATATTAGACCAGTAGATCTTAACTAAATCCTAAGTGTCTAAATATCCTAGCATCCCCCCTTAAGAACAACTTGGGATAGGATTGAAGGATTTACAATAGTGACACAATAGGAGAAGGAAGGAGGCATTAGAGCCTATCCCCCCTTAATGAAAACCTCCTAAACTCCTAACATAGATCAAAGTTTGGAAAACTTCTCTTCTGTAAGAGACTTTGTGAAAATGTCTGCAACTTAATCTTCTGTAGGGTAAAAGAGCACTTCAATAACTTGATCATGAATTAGCTTTCTGTTGAAGTGCATGTGTATCTCGATGTGTTTTCTACGTTGATGTTGAACTGGGTATTTGGTGAGCTTGATGGAACTTTGATTGTCACACCAAAGGTTGGTTGGATGCTGGTGTTGGAATCCAAACTTTGAAAGGATCTTTCGAAGCCACAGGGATTCCTAACTTGCATTTACCGTTGCTCGGTACTTTGCTTCTGCTGAAGAAACTGCAATAGCCTATTGTTTCTTATAGGCCCAAGTGGCAGGTCCTGAACCAAGGTTGAAAACATAACCTGTAGTAGAATTCCAATCATCAGGGTCACTGGCCCAATCTGAATCAGTGAAACCAACCAATAAAGGATTCCCCCTTGAAATGTAATGTATCCCGAACTGAACTGTACCATGAACATAGTGAAGTATCCTTTTAGCTTCTTTCCAATGGATTTCATGGGGTGATTGCATATATCGAGCAACAAGACCAACAACAAAGGAAAGATCAGGACAGGTATGAGTCAAGTATAAGAGGCTACCAACTAACTGACGGTACAAGGTGGCTTCAACTTCAAGAGAAGTACATGTGGCAGTAAGATTGACTCCAGAATAGAAGGGAGAAGGGGTTGGTTTACAATCATCCATGTGAAAGCGATGAAGAAGGTCACAAGCATACTTAGATTGGGAAAGAAAAATTCCTTCATTGGTTTGCAAAACTTGGAGGCCAAGGAAATAGTGCAAAAATCCTAAGTCTATCATTTCAAACTTCTTCTTAAGGTTGGTTTTCACATGGTTTAAAATTTTTTAGTCACTACCAGTAAGGATAAGGTCATCAACATAAAGGAAAAGGATTATGAGATGGTTTCCTACTTTCTTGGTATAGACATTAGGATCAGAATGGCATCTAGAGAATCCAGTGGCAATAAAAAAGGTGTCCATTTTGGCATACCAAGCTCGGGGAGCTTTCTTGAGACCATAAAGAGATTTCTTAAGGCGACAAACAAGGCTAGAGTCATTCTGGACATAGCCAGGAGGTTGTTCCATGTATATTTCTTCTTTCAAATCTCCATGCAAGAAGGCGGATTTAACACCCATCTAATGGACCTCCCATTTATGTGAGGCAACAAGGGAAAGAACAAGGTGGATGGAATTCATTTTGGCTACAGGGGAAAAGGTTTCATGATAATCAATTCCTTCAACTTGGGAAAATCCTTTGGAAACTAAATGAGCCTTGTGTCTTTCAACACTTCCATTTGATGCATACTTAGTTCTGTAGACCCATTTACATCTGACAAGTTTTCTTCCTTTTGGAAGAGGTACAAGATCCCAAGTATCATTTTCCATTAAAGAACAATACTCTTCATTCATTGTTGTATCCCAATCTGGATGACCTGAATCTTCTGCAAATGTCTCTAGATCATGAGTTTCTGAAACTTGAGCCAAAAGATAAGAGGCTCACTAGAACTGTCAACGTGTCCAACGTTGATCTGAAGGATCACCGACAAGATCACCAACTACTTCTTGTGTTGAACGGGCCCATCTAGGAAGCGGTGGAGCTGGTGTTGGTTTAGGTTCAAAGGACTCATCTAGAGGAGGGTGAGTAGGCGGAGGTGGATTTTCATCCTCACGGTCATCATCTGAAGAAGAAACCGGATCAGAAGAAGGAATAAACATCAAATATGGCTCATAGGTTGAAGAAGGCACAACCATCGAATGAGGCTCACAGACCAAAGAAGGCACAAATGTCAAATTAGGCTTGCAGGCCAAGATATTTTCATCAAATTTAACATCTCTTCTAATAATAATTTCATTACAATGTGATTGAAGAATTCTGTAACCTTTGACATCTTCATAATAACCAACAAATATACACTTCTCACTTTTAGACTACAATTCTTTCCTTTTCTCATCAGGAATGTGAGCCCATGCTATACTGCCAAATACGCGGAAGTGACTTACATCTGGTTTAATTTTAGTCCAAGCTTCTTCTATTGTTATATTTTTAAGAGCCTTTGTGGGAGTGCAATTTACTATGAAATTTGCACAGTTGATGGCTTCTGCCCAATACTTTAGAATTAATCCCTTAGATTGGATCACACAATTAGCCATTTCTTTTAATGTGCGGCTCTTTCTCTCAGCAACACCATTTTCTTGTGGTGTATATGGAACAGTGTGTTGCATTTGGATTCCCTATGTAGTGCAGTAATTTGTAAAATTATTGTTCACATATTCGCCTCCATTATTTGTTCTTAACCTTTGAATTTGATGGCCATATTGCTTTTCTACAAGGGCCTTGTAGGCCAAAAACTTGTCAAAAAATCTGCTCTTAAGTTTTAAGAAGTCAACCCAAGTACGTCTGAAAAAATCATCAATGAAAGTTAAGAAATACTTGCACCCAGAAAAAGAAGGAGAAGAAAGTGGACCACACGAATCACTGTGAACAAGATGCAAAGGACCTAAGGCATGCCAAGAGGCACGTTTTTCAAAACTGTCCCGATGTTGTTTGCTGAGAACACAACCGGCACAAACACCATATATGTATGAAACAAGAGGAAGACCATTCACCATATATTGAGTACATAGTTGTTGCAATGAACTATAGTTTAGATGACCAAACCGCTCATGCCAAAGTTTTCTCAAGTCATCACTATGAGCAACAAAAACTGATGAAAAAGATGATGACCCAAATTTGTCAAACTTGTACAACCTAGTAATATCATTAGCAATTCCAGTTGCAAGAACATGATTAGGATCTTTTAGATCCTTGATTACAACTTGGTGAGGCGAAAACTCTACGGTTTCACCTTCACCTGAATGAGTGATTTGATATACTGATAGAAGGTTACAAGAAAGACTTGGAACACATAAGACATCATTGAAATGGTCATTTTCTACTTGTACTATTCCAAATCCTTCAACACTAAGAGATCTATCATCACCAACAAATATTTTCTTGGTGTTACATTCATTTAGAGTAGAAAATATGTCTCTATCCTTAGCCATATGATAAGATGTTTCAGAATCAATAAGCCACTTATCAGAAGTAGAAGTAGAAGGTGTATTGAAGGAGAAACCAGAAGCAGAAAGTGCATGTCCATGAGAAGAATAAGAAGAATCAATACCGATGTTGTTCTTCTTCATCACTGCTTCTAAAGCTGTCATCTTCTTGAAACATTTGGACTCATCATGACCATCTTTATCACAAAAGTTGCAATGTCTATTAGTATTCTTATTTTTATATTTTTCTCATTTGTCACCATTAGGAGCTGAAGCTGTCTGAGTGGGTTTGGGACCCTTATATTTCTTGTTGTTGTAGCGAAGATGTTGCTTCTTTGGATACTTGGGTTTATCTTTCTACTGGGAAACTAAGGCTTTGTTAGAGGTACCTGCAGTGCTTATCACTCCAAGTTGTATAAAATTATCTTCCTCTCTAATCAAAGAATCAAAAAAGAACTCAAGAGTGGGTTTTTCATAAGCTTTCCCTAGAGCCTCTCTCATGGCATAAAATGTATATACAAACACAGAATATGCACTACTTATCTTAGAAAGAATAAGATAGATGCAACGCTCTTCCTCCATTTTTATCTTACATTCTTCACATAAAATTTTGAGTGTTTTAAACATAGACAAATAGTCTCCAAGGAAAGAAAAATCACTTGGACTCAAGGTCAATATTTGATTTTCTAACTATTGTACTCGAATAATTTTGAGTTTACCAAACACAGATTCAATCTTGTCCCAAGCTTCTTCGAGGTCATCAATTTCTTGAAGGTGGTACCTTAAATCAGGAGAGATGGAAATTCTGATTAGTCCTCGTGCTTCGTCATTCCTATTATCCCACATTTCTTTCTTATCATCATCGGTGGGTGTTTTTTCCCTTCCTAAGGTAATCTGGTACAAACCTTTTCTTCTTAATAAATCTTCCATATGAGATTTCCATTGGAAGTAGTTGTTGTTGGTAAGTAAGACATTACTTGTAGAAGCCATATTAAATATGTAGATAATATGGACTTAAAAACTAAAACTGATGATCAGGATGGAAAGAGCTCAAAAAATTATGTGGTTTAAAAAAAAAAGGCACTGAAAATGGACTTCCGATGTGAGAGTTATTCCCTTTTAAAAAAAAGGCATAAATGGTAACCAACTGACCACGTGATAGTGTAAGTTGCTTTATGAAGTGACCCACTTTTATAAAGAGAAGTGGGGATCACTTTTACAATGAAGATACTTTATAACAGAAAAATTGCATGCAAAATAAATAACTCTAAAATAAAATATTAAAGCTACTTATAGTGATTCACTTTTATACTTGAAGTGAAATACACTTTACAATTTTAGCATGAAGATTTTCAAAAAGGTAACAAAAGCGAGACTTAAACTCAAGATTTCTTACTTAATAAGGCAAGTTTTAACCAAATGGTCTAACAAAACATATTGTAATGTTCAGAAGGAGGATTGGGGGTGTTTTTTTTGTTGTTGTTGTTGTTGTTGTTGAAGATAGCCTTGGAGAGCGTGCTAAAAAAAATTATTTTCACAAGAAAAAAATTTCGCTTCTCGATGACAACAAGCGTTAGATCTCGGTTAGCTTCCCTGGAAGATGCACCTTTTCCTATCTGTTTCTGATTTGCCAAGATTGCATAGGACGCGGGGCAAAGAGCATACGTGGATCTAAAAGAGTAGCAACCCGGAAATAAAAAAATACAAACCGAAATAAAATCAAAATAAATCTTTGCAGAAATTTAAAAAATGCGTATTCAGGCTTTATACCTTTGGATCTGACTGTAATGGCCATATCTTGGGAAAACAGAAACCTTTTTGAGTGAAACAAAAAGTGTTCCTGAATGAAACGAGTGCTCTGGATGCAATGGACTAGTCCTCTCAGCCTAGAAATGTACGAAAATGACAGAAAATGGAGATGAGGAAATTCAGCTTCATGATCTCGATCTACAACAGGAGAGAGTCTTCAAATAGGCTCTAATACCATGTTTGACAACACAGGTATTCCAACAGAGGACGAACACCTTTAGTAACCACTCACATAACTAGATCAAATATCAACACACCGATGTTTTCACGTGGTAAAACCCCTACGGGGAAACATCCACAGCCCCAACCAATGCAGCCACTTGGAGCAGTTTATTAATGCAAAGAAAAAGATTACAGAGATATTTTACAAGAGAGTTTATCAAAATCGATCATCGAAAAATGACCCTCCTTTCTCTTTAAATAGAGATCATGGACCAATCGGGTGTTAAGCCACAGATCAATGGTCGTTAAGATCGAGGAGAGTATGAACCGTCGGATCACTCTATGTCAGGAACATATCGTGACCATCAGATTTTCTAACTACAAATGCATACTAATGCATACTAAAGAAACACACTTTTACCTAACAACATATTAGACCAAGTAGATCTTAACTAACTCCTAAGTGTCTAAATATCCTAACAATGATCCAAAAGAATTGATTACCATCTTGCAAGACCTGCCAACCAATAAGATGACATTTTCACCTTATATTGAAAGAATCAATTGGATCAAGGACATTAGATTTATGATTCGGGGTTTGAATGTCAAAGATAGGGTTTATAGATTCTTTACACATCCTAATGTTATCACTTACAATATTCTCACTAGGGATAAGATCATCCTACTCCAAAGAAGCATATAATGGATTTAAAAACATAGGAAGGCCCTTGAACTCATAATCATTATCAAAATAAAGAGTGCACATAAGAGGAGTATGCATACTAGTGTCGCACTCCTTGGATTCTCTTGATGATTGAAACAATGGATTTGAAAAAGAATTATCCAATTCAAGATATTAATCAACCTCATGAAGATGTTCAAAAGGAGAATCAATAAAATCAAAAGAGTCCTCATCAATTATATTTTACCATTCATTAGTAACATCATCATAACATAATTTATCATAAAGGGGATAATAAAGGTCAATATCAACTTTCTTTGCATATTCAACTTCTTCAATGTATGTATAAGAATGAAATATTTGGGATAAACCATGACTTGAGGTTGGATTTGTCTATCAATTTCAAGAAAGGTGGTACTTGGAATATGAGAAATGGATTGATTGGTCAAATCATATTATAAACAAAGGGCTGGGGTTTGAGGGTTATGTTCATTATTAAGGCATAGATGCTTGGATTGTATTTATTTATTGATATAGTTGTTTGTCCAAGCAATGTTTTCGAGCTAATAGGTGTTAGCAAAAAGATCTTCTACCATGTCCTCAAAATAAAAATCACATGAAGATACATCATTCCCTAAATCATCTTTCTCACTTTTTTTAGAATGATCATCAGAAAGAGGGATATTAGGGGAAATGCCATGTAAGTCAAGACTATTTTTCTCGAAATATTTGTCCTTTAAGTGTTTCAACGGATAAAAAATGATCTTGCTCAAAATGAATTTCGAAAAGAGTATCATTGATTGGAAATAAATTGAATAAGGTTTCATGATCAAGGATAACATGAGCAAATTCATAATATAAAGACTCATTACAAACCCCTAAATTTCTCGATAAAATATTGTGAGATGCAAAATTATTTTCTTGACTATTCAAGGAAAGGTAAGGGTTTATTTGGTAAGCCTGCTTGGATTATAGGAAAAATCTACAAGTCAATTGTGCATGACTACCATTGCAAAAATCACATTGAGGAGGGGTAGGAAGAATCTTAGGCAAAGGTTCCAAGTGTTGTGAAATAGGTGGAGAAGGAAAGTCATAAATGAACTTTATAAAAATAGCCTTTCCCACCAAATTAGAGTTAGGTTTTATGAAATTATAAAAATATCCTTCTTTTCCATGAAGAGTAAGAGGAGATATATCAGAAAAAGCATAAACATCTTGGACCCCAATAGATAAACAAAACTGGATTAACTTGTTAACGTGATCACAAGAAGACTTCCATGGATAACCTTCAAAAAGAAGACAACCAACCATGGACATATTGGTAATCAAATCAAAATATGGCTTATTCATGATGAGGTACGGTGACATAATGTATTGTTTCTTGAAAGAGATATGAGCATTAAATAAAAAAATTGGAGAGAAACCATTGAATGGTTCATCCCCAATATAGTCACCAAATAAATATTGATGAAAAGGAATGGATATCCTTATACTAACATTTTCGAATCTTGTTGGGCTAAAGTAAGATAAGTGGGATTATTACCCTATGTTTATAGCCTTTAGCAAAAATATCAATTAGTTCTCAAGTAATATGAAATTCGGCCTAATGTTGTCTTTTATATTATGTTTTGACAAAGCAATAAAGAAATGTTTACAACATAAATTTATAAAAAATGTAATGAATTATCATGAAACAAAATATGAAATAAAGATTACACATGTAGTCCAAAATGAGACCCAAAACCATCAATGATTTTATTAATTCGGTTATGAATTAAATACAAAAATAATTATTTCATACCCATAATGGCTAATGACCGGAATAATACTTAGGGGTCAAAGGTGGAATGTTACAACACACATAGATGACCGATGTCTTCTAAGTAAAACCACGACTGAGAAAAACTGGATCAACAAGCCACAGTATGCCACTATCTTGACTCTGCAAAAAAATCCTAATTAGCATTGAAAATTGATTCAGAAATCCAATAAGAGTTTACATACTATCAAAAACAATTGATCAACTTTCTTAAGAATGTCAACAATCTATGTTTCTTGGTCCTTATTGCCACCTTCAGTAAGACCATGTTATCAACAAAAGTTTTTTAGCTTTTAAGTGATTCAGAAATGAATGAAGTAGTAATATAATCTCACTTTAGAGAAAGAGAAAATCTTATTAGAATTTGTGCTTCTATATTTTCCTTTTTCTTGTCCCTCAAGTCCTTATTTTATTCTCGAAAAGTATTTTTGGGTAGTTCCAACTACTTTTAGTTACTCAAGTAACTTTTAGTTAAATAGGGACAGCTTATAAATAAATATTAATAAATAATGATAAGGGTATAATAAATACTAACTAATAGGTTGGACCCCCTACTTATCCTTATTTTTATCACCTTGTTCCTCCAAATATAATTATGCATCCATGTCTTTCAAAATTTCATAACATATAAATATCCAATGAACCCACAATAAAGTATTCCAAAGAACACTTGTGGCTCTCAAATATCAAATGTGTGTGCGCGTGTGTGTGATCTGAATTATTTTGAGAATGACATGAAGGAAGAAATATAATAGAGATACACAGAGATATTGCAAGGAACACAGTAATATAGTAAAACTCATATTCTATTAATGATTGACTAGAATACAAAATACTATAAAATGCAAAGCACACAAGCTAGCTAGAACGGTTGTAGTTTATCTTTGAAGAGAGCTGTGTCGACTACTCTCATTCACAAGAAGTTGATTACGATGAGGATCCAAAGGCCTTTTTAACATAAATCATAAATTAGAAAACCCTAAACATCCAAAAGCCTTAACCTAAAAGATGAAACTCCAAAAGGTTTGTGGGCCCCAATGGGGGTAGTTGATACATCAACTTCCCAAGGGAACAATGTTTTCATACGATCTTTGTTTAGGGTGCTTGTTACCTTTTCAGAAAGGTCTAGATGAGGAGTGAACATTCCAAATGGCCTAATACATCCCATCAATTATATATTGGGAACTTCTAAGTCAAAAAAATGTCTTTTAGGGCCTCAAAACGGCCCTAAAAGTTTGGGACCCAAAAAACTATAGAAAAATTTCCAAGATGGAAACTGTAATTTGAGCTAGTGGAATAGGTGGGAAGCCACTGATGTCCACCTAAATCAGTCCTCCACCCTTAGCAAGAAATGATTTTGATTTCATTAATTCCTTCCATCAAATGGGGAAACTTCTATTGAATCCGACTCGTGGTGAGCCACTTTCACTAATGAAGAAAATTCCCTACTTTGACGACCCAATAGAGTTGGATGTTTTGTCACCTATTCAATGAAGTCAATACTGATTTTGGTAGAGGCCAAGTGCTCAGTCGCGTTCGAAGAGTCCAGGACAGGTGGAAAATATGGTCAAAGCAATTCCACATTAACTAATCAGTGCAAGCCAAGGAAATGAGGAATACTTAATTCAAAATAATTCTCACCCATAGCCTTGGTGATGGTGTAAGGCCCTAATAAAAGTGAGCATTAATCATATTGGGCATATCTTCTGATGGGGTCTTGTGAAGTGCTCTTTCTGCAAATGAAACCATACCTTATCTCTCACCTGAAACTTGTGTGGTACCTCATGTTGATCATGGTGTTGCTTGTACTTGGCATTGTATTTCTTCAAAATATCATGAACTTGTTGTTGGATGTGTTGGTTTCACTCAACAAATTTGGTTGCTCGATCAGCCTCATTCTGATCATAGGAGGACTCTTCTTGTGTAGCTAACATGGGCAGAGATATGTCAATGGGGGCCAATGGTTGGAACTCCAAGAACACTTGAAAAGGGTTGTGGCCAATAGAGATGTGGAGGGATTTGTTGTAGCTATGTTGAACATAAGGAAGGATTTCATCCCATGTGCGAGGATGTTTGGAATTGTACATCCTCGGGATATGGACAATCATCATGTTGACTAACTTTGTTTTTCAATCATTCTGTGGGTGGAAGGAAATCAATTTGGTCAGCTTGGCATCCATCATCGACCATAGGCTAGACCAAAAAGTGTTCAAGAACCTACTATCACAATCCAAGACAATGACTCGTGGGAGCCCAAAATGAACCAAAACATGTTCAAAGAATAGCTTTTCAGTGGCCTCGGTTGTAATACTCGTCTTGTGGGGTGCCAAAACTTCCATCTTAGAGAATCGATCAACAACCATGAAGACACAGTCATTCCCATGCTTGGTTGAAGGTAGACCATACATGTGATCCATGGAGATGGACTCCCAAGGCTTATCTAGAGTAGGAAGAGGGATGTGTATCCCATGTTTCTTGATGGAAGAATTTACAATGGTGTAGGGAGTGCAGGATCTATTGTGCTTGTAGACATCTTGTCAAAGCTTCGGCCAACAAAAATTCTTTTGCAATACTACCACTATTTTTTCTACACCAAAATGTCATACTTCCCAGCTGTAATGAGCTTCCCAGATCATCTTTGCATGCTCACTTGAGGGAACACATAGATGGCCAAGATGGCATATAAATCCATCTTGGAGATGAAATTATGATATGGCATTGCTTCTTTGCACCAAGAGAACTTCACAACACTCACAGACTTGGTCAATGAGTCTGCTATGTTTTCCAACCTGTCTACTTTCTCTAGTAGCACCTTGTTACTTTCCACCATATCTCTTAGGAAATGGTATTGTACATCAATGTGCTTAGTCTTCAAATGATAAGCAAGGTTCTTTGTCATAAATATTGTCCTTTGACTATCACAACTTACCTTCATAGTTCTCTACTCAAGCTTGATTCCTGAACACAGCCTTTGCAGCCATACTTCTTCTTTGCTTCCATGAGTGGCCACCATGTATTCAACTTCTATTGTTGGCAGGGCTACGATCGCCTGTCGCTTACTCATCCAGATTACTTCTCCATTGAACATATTGAAGACATATTAGTTGGTTGACCTTTGTCGATCCATATCTCTAGCCTAGTTGGCATCGACAAAGCCATGTACATTTCATTTACCATTTTCACCTCCAGGTCTTCCTTGGTAGCATATAGCATATTCCTTCGTGCCATACAAATACCTGAATACTCTCTTGACAGTTTTTCAGTGCTCCTTTCGAAGTTTCAACATGTACCTTCTCAACACTCCCACTACATAGGTAATGTCTGGTCAAGTGCATACCATCACATACATTAGACTACCAACAACACTTACATAGGGAACGCATGCCATGTCCTCTATTTATTCCTATGTCCTTGTACATTGTTCAACAATTATCCATGCTCCCACAATAATTGGAACCTTCACTGGTTTGCAATCCTACATGTTGAAACGTTTCATAACTATTTCAATATACTTCGTCTGATTCAACCAGAGCTTTCTAGCAACTCAATCTCTTTGAATCTCCATTCCCAAAATGAAGTTAGCTGCACTGAGATCCTTCATATCGAACTTGGAGGATAGATACTTCTTCCCCTCCTTTATTGTGTCCATGTTGTTTCCAATCAACAACATGTCATCGACATACAAAGCTACATATATGAAATGCCCACCTTATTCCTTGGAATATACGCAGTGATCATCTTTGCTTCTCACAAATCCAAAACTAAGGATGTATGTTTCGAACTTCTGGTACAACATCCTTGGAGATATTTTTAGACCATAAAGGGATCTTTTTCAATTTGCACACCTACTCTTTCTTTCTCTTTACTACAAATCCTTCAAGTTGTTTCATGTATATTTCTTCTTCCAGGTCCCCATGTAGGAACCATGACTTCACATCCATCTGTTCTATTTCCATATCAAATGTTGTAGCCAGAGAAATCAATACTCTAATGGAAGTTAAATTTGTAACAGGGGAAAAAATCTCACCGAAGTCGAATCCCTTGACTTGGGAATATCCTTTCTCTACCAGTCGAGATTTTAACTTCTCAACTTGACCTACAACATTCATATTCTTATTGAATATCCATTTGCTACCGACAAGATTTATTCCACTAGGTAACATGAATAAATCCCATGTCTCATTATTGTAAAAGGATTCCATCTCTTTGACCATGGTGTCCTTCCATAGTTTACCCTCTACCGATTCAACTACCTCACCGACCGACTTGGGCTCATCGTCGATGGAAGTTAACACGAATGAAAAACAAAAGTTGGGAAGACTATACCGTTGGAATGGTTTTCTTACTCTTGCTGACCTCCTTACCAATGGAGTTTATTGTTCCACCGCTTCCTCTGATTCAATTGACTCATCTTAATCATCTTCTTCATTCCTTAGTTCAAAACACATCGTCTCAGGATTATTCTCGATCTGAACAATTTCTTCAGGATTAGACTTAACTCCGACTTCTCTGAATACCACATCTCGATTGTACATTATTCTCCTTGATGCAAGATCCCATAGCTTATATCCTTTCATTCCTTCTTTGTATCCAATTAAAATACATTTGACTGCCTTCTTGTCTAGCTTGCTTGTAATATTCCAGATATAAAAAGTATGCAGAACATAAATAAAATGATAGAAATGGCAGATAAACAACAATATAACCATAATAACACCACAATAATATTACACTGATAACAGAATAACACCAGAAAGATCACTTTGATTACTAAGAGCAATGTTCATAGGCCTCTTCCAGGGGGAAACCTCCAGTCGAGCAAATATCTATTACAATAATATCCAAGATAGGGTTTTCATACCCTTGACTCCTATTTATACTAAATATGTCTATCAAAAGAACCATCCAGAGGAAGATCCTTCTAGAAATGGAAGCTTCTATTAGGTCTTATTACATTCAACTTATTCTACTTTATTGCAAGGCCTTATTAATATTGAACTTTATTACATCTGAATATATTGTTCTACCTACGTGAGGGTTACATCCCTAACATGTCCTCCCCCTTAAAAACAGCCTTGTCCTCAAGGCTTGAGATGTGTAAATTGCTGTAAAATGGTAGCTGGTTCCCAAGTGACATATGCTGGAGTTGTATCTTTCCACTGAACTAACACTTCCTTGATGATTCGCTGATGCAGGTGACGCTCATGCTGGTCCAAAACTGCTTGTGGTTGTAGCCAAATATATCCTTCTTCGTCCAACTTGAGAAGGCTGGTTTGAATTTGGCACTTAGTTCCAATCACCTTCTTTAAGCATGAAACATGAAAAAAAGGATGTAGCTTAGAATGACTGAGAAAAGATAACTGATAGGCCACCTATCCCACATGCTTGAGAATGGTATAAGAACCATAAAGTTTAGGCTCCAGCTTCTAACAATGCTCAGCCTTGAGGTAATTTTTCTCGTAAGGTTGCAGTCAAAGAAACACATGATCCCCTTCTACAAATTGACATTCAGAGCGACCTTGATCTGCTTGTTTCTTCATGCAATTATGTGCCATGACCAAATTCTCTTTGAGGGTATAGAGAATAGCCTCTTGAACTATAAGTGTTTGGTCAACTGCTTGGACCTTCAAGACACCTGGTAAGTATGAGAGAAATGAAGGTGGATTTTATCCATATACCGCTTCAAAAGGAGTCATGCAGGTAGTTGTATGGTATGAAGTGTTATACCACCATTCAGCTAGGGGTAACCATTGAGCCCACTGATTTTTATTTTCCGATGCAAAACACCTCAAATATGTTTCCAAACACTTGCTGACAACTTCAGTTTGATCATCAGTCTAGGGATGATAAGTTGTGCTGAGATGCAATTGGGTGCCTTGTAGCTTGAACAGTTCTTGCCAAAAATTGTTGGTGAAAGTTGGGTTGCGATCAGAAACAATAGAATGTGGCATGCCATGAAGATTGAAGACCTGAACCATGAAAATTTTAGCCACAGTGGATGATGTAAATGGGTGTTGAAGAGAACATAAATGAACATACTTGGAAAGGCGATCAACAGCCACCATGATGACTGATTTATTTCCCAATTTGGGTAATCCTGTAATAAAATCCATAGAAATATCCCTCCAAATAGCAAGTGGAATCCGAAGTGGTTGTAGTGTGCCAGGAGATTTGATTGTTTCACCCTTGTTGCATTGAAACACATCACATTCAGTGACAAAATTATGAACGTCTTGTTTCATACCATCCCGAAAAAAAGAACGTTTGACCCTGTCACAGGTTTTGGTAAAGCTAGAGTGTCCAACTGTGGGTGTGCATGAAGCTCAGAAAGTACCATGGATTTAAGTTTTGATTGTTTACTTAAATAAAAATGGCCTTTGTATCAAAGCTCATCATTGAACCAAGAGTACCCTGGGGAAACTGGAGAATTGTACTGCAATTGTTGTATCAGATGCGAACTTTTGGGATTGTGTAGCCATTCCTGACGAACGACTTGAAGCCAATCTAGTACAATGAAGGATAGAGAAAAAAGGGATCCTTCATCTTCATATTTTCAGGAAAGTGCATCGGCAACCACATTGTCTTTGCCTTTCTTGTAAATGATCTCATAATCATATCCAGAGAGCTTAGCTAGCCATTTTTGTTGCTCTGGGGAGGAAATGCGTTGTTCCAGAAAATACTTGAGGCCTTGATGGTCTGTCTTAATTTGGAAGTGTTTCCCCAATAGATAAGGGCGCCATAGATCAATGACATGCAGAATAGCCAAGATTTCCTTTTCATAGATTGATTTTCCTAGATTTTATTCAAACAGTTGCTTGATGGTAAAGGCCAAAGGCCAAACCTCTTGCATAAGAACAATGCCAATTCCTTTCCCTGAAGCATCACATTCCAAGACAAAGTTCTTTGTGAAATCAGGAAGGGCCAGGACTGGAGTTGTGCACATGGCCATCTTCAAGGTTTGAAAATATTGAGCAGTTGTTGGAGTCCAAATGAAAGAGTTCTTTTTTAGGAGTGCGGTGAGAGGTGCTGCAATCTTTCCATAATTCTTAACAAACTTACAATAATAACCTATTAAGCCCAAAAAACCATGCAATATTTTGAGAGTCTTTGGGTGAGGCCAGTCTTGCATAGCTTCAATATTTTTAGGATCCACCCTAACACCATCCTTGCCAACCAGATGACTCAAGTATTCGACTCCTGAGGTGCCAAAATCACATTTAGACTGTTTCAGGAAACGTTGGTGCTAAGAGAGTAGATGGAGAAATTGATCCACATGAGCAATATGGTATGTCCAGGTTTTTTCTATAGATGAGGATATAATCAAAGAAAACTAACACAAAATGATGGAGAAAAGGACAGAAGACATGATTCATGAGGCTTTGGAAGGTGGAGGGGGCATTACAAAAGACAAAGGGCATGACCAAAAACTCATACTGGCCCTCATGAGTTCTAAAGGAAGTCTTAGGAATGTCTGCCTCTTTCATACGTATCTGGTGGTATCCAAAATGAATATCAAGTTTATTAAAGAACTAGGCGCCACTCAATTCATCCAAGAGCTCATCAATGACAGGAATGGGAAATTTGTCTTTAATGGTGAGCTTGTTGAGGGCGTGAAAGTCAGGACACATTCACCAAGAACCTTCTTTCTCATGACCATGACCATAGGAGAAGAGTAGGGGCTCTTACTAGGGCAGATAACACCTGCGTTAAGGAGTTCCTAAACCATTTTCTCAATTTCATTTTTTTGGGAAAAGGGGTGATGATAAGGACGGATATTGGGGGGAAGGCTTCCTGGTACAAGGGGAATGGAACGATCATGAGCACCACGGGAAGGAGGGAGTCCCTGGGGAGTGGAAAATACCACTTGAAGTTTAGAGAGGATGGATTGGAGGTCTTGTGGCACCGAAGGTGTCTCAGTTGCTTGTATGGCATGGAGTTGGGCAATAACGCCAGGATGGCCTTTTTGAGTAGTTTTTCCATGCGATGGGAACTAATGATCTCGAGTGAACCGAAGGTGATGCATTGGAAATTATATTGTTGGCCCTCCCAATCGAATTGCATGGTTAATTCCTTAAAATCCATGAGAATGGGACCCAAATTCCTTAGCTAGTCTGCACCCAACACGATGTCACAACCACCCATGTCGATAGCAAACATATGAGATTTCAGGTGGTAGTCACCAATTTGGAGACACACATTTTCACAACACCCTCCACATTTCATGGAGCCGTGATTGGCAATCATGATTTGGAAATTATTAACTACATGGGTATAGAAATGAGTTTCTTGGGCAATGCAGCGATGGATAAAATTATGGGTGCTTCCACTATCAACAAGAATGATGACCTTCCTATGCTTGATGTAACTGATTAGCTTGAGGGTTTGGGGAGCAGATAAGCCAGTGAGAGAATTTAGGGAAATGACCAGTTCTACTCCAAGAGGGTCTGAGGGAGGGGTTATGTCAATGGTTTCAGGTGACTCAGACATAAGGGTATTTTCAACATCCTCTTCCAAAATATCCTCCGAGATGGCCATAAAACTCTTTTGTTCCTTAAACTTGTGGCCCAAAAAATATTTGTCATCAAAATTATAACAAAGGCCTTTGATTTGGTGTTCATCCATTTCAGCGTTGGTCAATTTTTGGATCTTTAGTGGAGCAAAGGGGGTAGTGGGATTTACTGGTTTAGTGCGAAGAATAAAGGAGGGTTTCTAGTTTTGAGAATATACAAATTGTTGTGATTCTTTATCTCTTTTAGTAACCTCCACCCAACTCTGAGGCTAATCCATGAGGACATGGGCAGGAATCTCATCCTTGAGGCCACTGATAAAACATTCTAAAAAAAAGGCATCATACATGCCCTCTGTCTGAAAATCCAGGTGCTCAAAAGCAACTATAAAGTATTCCACTGTTCCGGATTGTTTCAAATTTTTCAAACAACCTAAATGGTTGGTGTCAATGTCAAAGAATTCATAAAGCTCTGCCACAAAGTGTGTCCAAGCAATATACCCTTGACGGGAAGTTTTTCTCCATTGCCACCATTTCCAATGTTCTTGATCTAGATGGAGAACACCATACCCGAGTTTGGCCAAGTCATCTGTAATGTCATATAAAGAGAAATAATGTTCCATTTGGGTTACCCAACCAGTGGGATCCGAGCCATCAAATTTGGTCACATCCACCTACGGAAGGCGTAGGTCACGCTGAAAGTGATGGTGCTGAAAATTATGGGAATGAGAGGAAGTTTCAGCTTTGGTATGTGGAGGTGGGTCAGATAAAGGGTTATCTGCAGGGATATGCAGTTTGGTGCATATCATCGAAACGACAGATTCAAATTGGGTAGTCACGTCTTGTTTGATTTCCTCGATTGAGGTGGCGATGGATGACTACATGTTTGTATTGATGGTGGCAACATTAGCACTGAGTTGTTTTACTTCTTGTTGGGTCTCTGTGAAATTAGATTGCAGGGTATTGAAGAGAGCTTCCAAGTCTTGGCTACGGGTATGGGATATGATGACGAGAGAACCAAAACAAGGTGGGTGGGATCAACAATTTTGCTGAAAAATGATATGTATGAATGTGATAAGGGAGAAGAGATAAATCCAATGGAATAGGTCTCAAATAATGGTGCAAAAATTTCCAGATTTTTTTTTTCACTTGCAGAGTTATACTTCGGTTTGAAGAATACTGCAGTGATGAAATGCCCAAATTAAATTCTTAACTAGGAAGAAATGTGTAATGATTTGGAAACATGAACACAGTTGTGCGGCAATAGATCTTGTCTGTTTTACTTTTTTATTTCCGTCCCCAAAGGTTAGGTGTTCAAGGGTTCTATTTTCCCTGTGTTATAGCTCTATGATATACATGCGGGGTCCAATAGTAGTACTCGACCCAATATCTCAGGGCACCAACTAAGGAGTCTAGACCGTGCTCTTAGTTGTACTACTAGACTACCCAGGTACTAGAGAGTATCTTCCTGAGTTTTGTTCTCGGTGGCACTATAGCAATCAGGTGGCCGATCGGTTTATCTAAAGAGGGCTTCAGGAAATCTAGGTTGATCCGTACACAGGTGTTGTCTAATGCACTACCACTCGAAGGGGTACCAACAGGGGTTACAAGGGTGGCCAACAGATGTGCGCTTAAGTACCACTTGTATTTCCTGCATGTATGAATCCCTCAATCATAGGTTTATGCGCGTAACGACATATCTCTGTGGATTAAAGACTCTGGAATATGTCTCTACCCTGGAAAAAAATTAACCGACAATTTATGCCGAGGAAAGTGCTATGATACCACTTGTAATATTCCAGATATAAAAAGTATGTAGAACATAAATAAAATGATAGAAATGACAGATAAACAAAAATATAACCATAATAACACCACAATAATACTAAATTGATAACAAAATAACACCAGAAAGAGCACTTCGGTTACTAAGTGAAATGTTCACAGGCCTCTTTGAGGGGGAAACCTCTAGTCGAGCAGAGATCTATTACAATAATATCCAAGCTAGTGTTTTCATACCCTCGAATCCTATTTATACTAAATATGTTTATCAAAAGAACCATCTAAAGGAAGATCCTTCTAGAAGCAAACGCTTCTATTAGGTCTTCTTACATTCAACTTATTCTACTTTATTGCAAGGCCTTATTAATATTGACCTTCATTACATCTGAATATATTGTTCTACCTACGTGAGGGTTAGGTCCCTAACATTGTTGATCTTTTCCTTGGGAATATGCACAAATGCATCACAACCAAATACTTTGAGATGTGCAACCGAAGGATTCTTACCTGACCATAACTCATGTGGATTTGTTTCGAATATCGCCGACGAATAAGACATATTCACTAGATATCTTGTAGTTTCGACTGCCTCTACCCAGAATTCTTGTGCGAGCCCAACACCATTGAGCATGCTCCTTGCCTTATCCATCAACTTTCTGTTCATTCTCTTGACAACTTCATTTTATTGTGGCGTATATGGTGTGGTATTTTGGCGTGCTATGACACACTGCTTATAGAACTGATCAAATTATCTTCCACATAATTCACCACCATACTCAATTCTCAATACCTTAATCTTCTTATCTATCTGGTTTTCTACAAGAGCTTTAAATTCTTTAAATTTCTCGAACACCTCTGATTTCTTCCTCAGGAAATATGTCCATGTCTTCCTAGAAAAATAATCTATGAAGGAGACATAATACAGGGATCCACCAAGTTAAGGAACTGTAACCATGAAAAACACATCACTATGCACCAATTCTAGAATCCCATTTTCCCTTGTCGCTCCAGATGGGAACCTCACCCGACTTTGTTTTCAATATATGCAATGCTCACAAAATTCAACTTCTAAACCACATTCAGGAAAACCTTCGACCATACCTTTGTTGTGCATAGCTCGAAGTTCTTTTTCTCCAATGTTTCCCATCCTCTCATTCCATAGTATGGTCAGGTCGATTCTATCATGTCTTGTCGAGTCGGTTTGAACCAACTCTGCCTGAGTTGGGTTGAGTTTATTCGAAGTCGAGTCGACTTCAAGAGAAATGATTTTCTTGCATCCAGTCGAGTCGACATTACCTAACATTTTTTATATGGTTCCAATCCAAACTCATTTAATTAATACCAGCATACCTTTTACCATCTTTCACAAATCCTTATGAAACAGAGTATGCACTCCATCATCACTCATCTTACTGACAGATATCAAGTTTCTTACCAAACCCGGAATGTGTATCACTCCTAGAAGGGTTATTTTCCTCTCATCATGTAGTATCATTCGAATTATTCCTCATCTAATGATTTTGGTTGTCAAGTCATTGATCTAGGTGGATATCGATGGCCACCCACCATTTTCCATCTGACTCAAAATAGTTTTCTGGCAATTTGGTAATTTACTATTTTTAGCAGTTTTTAACTTCTGGGGCCATTTTGAGGGCCGAAATAAAGTTTTTTCGGGATCGTTCTTCTAAATTATATAAAAATCCTATAATTGAGCCCCCAAAATTAATCTCCTCAATGATACCTTTCCAACGAGCTATCGTGCACCCCAAACAAAGATCGTATGCCAAAGTTACGCCCCCGAGAAGTTGATACACCAAACTACCCAAAACGAGGTCCACAAAACTGTTGGATTTTCATCTTCCGGGGTTAGGGTTTTGGATTTTATTTATGGTAAAAAGGCCTTTGGAGCCTCATTAGAAAATCATCTTCTTGCGAATGCGAGTAGCGGACACATCTCTTCTTAGAGATAAGTTGTCACCATTCTAGCGAGTCTTTCACTCTTTATTTTTACAGTCTTTGTACATTTTCGCTCATTAATAGAAATTTGTGTACTATTGTATCTCTATGTTTATGGTTTCATCTCCGATACAATTATATTATATTATTGGATCTGAGATATCTCTGTACATTTCTTTATTATATCTCTGCTCTCATTTTGTGTCGAAAATAATCTGGATCAGTGGTATCAGAGCAGGCTGCTCTTGATCATTTTTCAGTGCATGTCCCCGATGAGGTCCGAGTATAGAAAGTTGGGTCTCGAGCTTGTATCTCTTGAGTAAAATCACTCTCGCATGCCTAAGAAACCCTCCATAGAGGAAGAAAATAAAAATGATAGAGAAAACGATTCTATTATTCTGTTGTTTGATCAAGATCTCATGCGACAGAGGGACAAAATGATGGAGAATTTTTCCCACATCCTTCAATGGCTGTCGATAAAAATAGGTGCGTATTTATCAAGCGACCACTTTAGAATCACCTCGCCTTTCAAGGTACAATTTAATTTTGATATTCCCATATTTGAAGGAAAGATAGATGCAGATGCCCTAGAAAAATGGTTAAATCTGCTAGAAGGTAATTTCTCTGTTCATAATTTCTCCTACAGGGAAAATATCATTTCACAGTCCTTAAGGCTCTCCCCCATGTCAAAAATTGGTGGGAAAATTACTGGGAGAAAAGTTCCACAGAGGATTCTGGAATATATGGAGCCAAACACACTTGGTAATTTTTTGTGGATGCGGTAAAGGAACAATGTTACCCTGTTGGAAACTATGAGGAACAATACATCAAATGGACCACACTGCGACAAGAGAGGGGCCAAGAAATTCTAGAATTCACCAATACCTTCAATACCTTGCGCACCAAGCCGGGTATCAAAAACTACAAATGACATTTGGTTCTGAAATAGTGTGGGTCTCTACACAAATACATCCAAACTAGAATGTATTTTCTGGACATCTCATCACTCGGTGTTGCTTATCGATATGTTGTTAAAATTGAGCAGAAATTTAATCACAAGAACAAATGGGAGTTTGGGTCTGCAAATCCCCAACAACCAAAGTATGATAAAGATGGTCCTAACAAACAGTCTCCCAAAAACCAATCCACGCCACAGGAAAAGAAGGGTCATGGAAAGATGAAGAAGGAAACCGGAAAATGGTGTGATTTACACAAAATCCCCTGGCACAACACCGATGAATGTTGCTCAAAACAGTCATTAGCGTCTGAGATCAAAGACAAGGAGTTGAATTGTCATTCAGAAATTGATTCAGAAAATATTGATAGAAGACAGATTATTGATGCAGACGCCACTGCTATTGTCGTGACCGCAACAATTCAACCAAAAGAAACCACATATCCTGAAGAGGGGGAGTGCCTTTTTCATTCACAGATGTGGGTGAAGCAGACCCCACTACATTTTATTGTTGATAATGGAAGCCAAAAGAACCTCATCTCAGTAGAGGTCATCAAACAGTTGGTATTGTCGACAACACCACACCCACAACCATAGAACATTGGGTGGCTTCGCCAAGGACTAGATCTTCATGTCAGCCAACAGTGTCGATTGTCATACGGCATCCATCCCTTCAAGGATGAGGTATTATGTGATGTTTCCCCACTAGATGTTTATGATATTCTCTTGGGCCAGCCATATATGGGCCATGCTATCTATGAGTCTCGACCTCATAGTGTCTTTGTTACTCTGGGGGGTCATCTCTACAGGATACCAGAGGTATTTCCAACTATTGTCCCACCTAAAAAATGCCGCAAGGTAGTATCTCATACTACAAAATTCAACTTCTTCACAATCTATTCAAAAGGTGAACAGAAGGATGCTGCAACCACTACAGCCTCGGCCCAAGAACCTTCTATACAATAGAAGAAGGTCTACAAGAATGCAGCAAATCACAAAGATTCCTTTTGCACCCAGACATCTCATGTAGCTCGACTGGTTGAATAGATTCAACCCCACTACCAACAGATTCATGACATCCTTCCACAGTGCAATGTGTCCAGCAAGGCAAGCATCACACCAAGATTCAATCGCTTTCCCCTCTCCCTTGGGAACTCAACGCAATGGATATCATTTATTCCTAAGGAGGTAGGATTGGTCCAAGTGGATATCGATGGCTAGCCACCTTTTCCATCTGGCTCAAAACAATTTTCTGGCAATTTTGGCAATTTACTATTTTTAGTAGTTTTTAACTTCTCTGGCCATTTTGAGGGCCTAAATGAAGTTTTTTAAGGATCGATCTTCTCAATGATAGCCAAAGGCTTTGATTGAGCCCCCAAAATGAATCTCCTCGATGATACCTTTCCAACGAGCTATTGTGAATCCCAAACGAAGATCGTATGCCAAATTTACACCCTCGGGAAGTTGATACACCAAACTACCCAAAACGAGGTCCACAAAATTGTTAGCTTTTCATCTTTCGGGGTTAGGGTTTTGGATTTTATTTATGATAAAAAGGTATTTGGAGCCTCATTGTAAAATCATCTTCTTGCGAATGCGAGTAGCGGACACATCTCTTCTCAGAGATAAGCTGCCACCATTCTAGCAAATCTTTCACTCTATATTTTTACAGTCTTTGTACATTTTCACTCATTAATAGAAAATTGTGTACTACTGTATCTCTATGTTTATAGTTTCATCTATGATACATTTATGTTATATTATTGGATATCTAAGATATCTCTATGCATTTCTTTATTATATCTCCGCTCTCATTTCATGTTGAAAATCATCCGGATCAGTCGTCCCTAAGAACACATCATCTCCATCATATCGTTCATACTCGCAAAACCATTCTCTATGTGGTGTCATATGATAGGATTCTCTTGAGTTCATCAACCAAACACCTTCATCTTACTGTTTCCTTTTTGACACCAGGTACACATCACCTCCCTTATCTAGGGTCATCTTTCTCTCATTTGACTGCTTCTCATCGAATCTCGTACTGACTTCCATCGCCCTCAACTTACAGTGCTTTTTGTAATGCCCAACTTTACTGCATTTCCATCATCTTCTTGTGAACTGAACCATGGATTTATATCTACCCTTTGACTTAGACTTTCTACCAGATAATTTTCCTTTATCTCTTTCAACCAATCAACCTCTCACCACTAAAGCATCTTTGGTCGATCCTTCCATGTTCTTTCTTCTCATTTCTTCTGAAAACAGAGAAGCAACCACGTCTTGTAGTGCTAGTGTTGTTGTATTACTCCATATAGCCATGACTAAGCTATCCCAGGATTCTAGCAAAGAACATAATAGCCTTATACACTTCTCCTCCTCAGTGATTTTAATATCCTCAGACGATAATTGGCTTAAAGTGGTATTAAATGCATTTGAATTATCAGTCATCAAACTTCCATCACTCATTCTCAGAATATGCAATTTATTTCTAAGAAACAACTTATTTACCATATATTTCGACCGGTATAAGATTCTCATCTTGTCCCACATTTTCTTAGTTCAATCTTCACCTGAGACATTCAGCAATATCGAATCTACAAGACAAAGTCGAATCGTACTTCTTACTCTTCTTTCAAGTTTCTCCCATTCTTCCATCGACATGCATGTCGGTTGGGTACTTGGACAAACCATTGTCCATTGTTCTCGATCTACAAGAATATATTCCATTTTAAGCTTCCAAATCTCAAAATTATGGCCATTGAAATTTTCTCTCTGTTCTTGAACTCCTCGCCATTCTTTACCACAATATTTAACATAATTTGTGACTTAAAACTCTTACTGTACCTAGGGTTTAGCTCTCAAATTCAATATTGGTAAATCAAGATTTGATACACATGTCAAAGCATATCATAGCTATGATATCACTTGTCAAAGATGAACTTCGCTCTGATACCACTTGTCAGGAAATGAGATACAATTCCACAC
This sequence comes from Picea engelmannii, assembly GCA_009831015.1. Taxonomy (NCBI): domain Eukaryota; kingdom Viridiplantae; phylum Streptophyta; class Pinopsida; order Pinales; family Pinaceae; genus Picea; species Picea engelmannii. The sequence continues at coordinate 872,994 of ML782602.1, read as the reverse complement.
TAAACCTAGTAGAAGAAAAGAAGAATTTAATCAAGAAGGCAAATGACAAAGCAATCACATAGTACACAGAGATTTTACCTTGGAAACCCAAATTGAGAAAACCAACATTCATTGAGCATTATGCTCTCTTGTTGTCTTATTCAATCTGAATAAAATTTTACATGTCTAACCTTGGTCCAAACCTAAGACACAATCGACATCATACCCTCTTGCTTACGCAAGGACAACCCTATAGCTAATCCGGCTTACATCTGCATGACCAACAACCTACATCTAAATATTTATATAAATACTAGCTATCTTACGATTCATTGATTATTAGCCTTTACGGCCTTACAACACGCCTATTTATAGGCTTTACAACAGGAAAACCCCTAGATACTTGGTGCCCAAAAATGGTTATAGATCCATGCATATCATTGGTTACAAATATCGTGAATCTAGAGATTTTGTTACGGTCGACTCCAAGTCAGATTACCAGTCGATTTCTAGTCAGCCTTCATTCAGTCTTCAGACAATTTCCACATGTTGGCCTATCTACCTCTTGTTGGTTGACCTCTTCGAATTGTGTTTGATTCCTTTACCATGTCGAACCACCTCTACCTTTGACTTCGAATTTACCCGATCGAATAACCTCGACCTTAGACTTGTTGTCGATCTACCTCAACCCTTGACCTATTGTCGATCCACCTCAACTTCGACCATCAGTCGATCCATCTGACTAGACTTTCACTAAAAAGAATATAACAACCCAACATGTTTTTCCTGCGCTCAATGTATGATAGGAAACAACAAAGTCATAGTCATTATTGTATAATTGTGGCCACCCAGATGTTTCATGCTCATAGGATTTAAGAACCATGGTTAACACCATAATTGAGGGTCGACTGAGGAAAAATGCGACATGGATGGTGTTTCCATTCTTGTACTCAATGTTCAAGTGGAATTGTTGCAGGTATGTGGACCAACTTTTACAGAGGTAATTTTGTAACTTTCCTTGTCTTTGCATGAATTTCAAAGGCATGTGATCAGTATGAATTATCATTTCCTTCCCCAGAATGTAATACTTCCACTATCTTCATGCCTGCATAATGGAGTACATCTCTTTATCATAGGTGGGGTATATATGAACAATGTTAGAGAGTGTTTCACTATGATAGGCTATTGGATGACCCTGATGGGTCAATACTGCACTGATAGCATAATCTGAAGCATCTGTCTCAATCTCAAATGGTTGTTGTTGGTATGCTAGAATAAGGAATGGTGTTGAGAAGAGGTGGAATTTCAAATCCCCGAATGCTTTATGTTGGGACGCAACCCACACAAAATTGACATTTTCTCCACCCTTGGTCACTTGGCTTAGGGCCCAAGCGATATGACATAACCCCAACACAAACTAACAGTAGAATTTGGTGAGTCCCAAGAAGTTGTAGAGCTCGATGAAGTTGATGACTTGGATCTTGGTTGGATCCACATGCACACCCTTCCCATCCATGATGTATCCCAAATAATCGATTCTTTGCATGCCAAAGGAACACTTCTCCAAATTGGCATATAACTTGTGGTGTCACAAGGTTCCCATGACCTACTGAATATGATTCAAATGTTCTTCCCAAGTTTTTCTAAAGACGAGGATGTCATCTAGATATATGACCACAAAGGATTTTTTGAATGGCCACAATATGTCATCCATCATTCGCATGAATGTGGCCAAGGCATTAGTCAAGATGAAAGGCATGACCAACCACTAGAAGAGACCTTATTTAAACTTGAACGTTGTCTTCCATACATTAGTTTTCTCAATCGGCTCCTGGTGGTAGCCTGACTTCATATCATTCTTACTGAAAAACTTGGCTCCCTTGAGATGATCAAGAAGATCATAAATTTGGGGGGTTGGATACCAGTTCTTAACTGTGATATTGTCGAGGGCTCTGTAATCAATACAAAGTTGACATGTCCCATCCTTCTTATGTACCAAAACAATTGGGCTCCCACAAGGTGAGGAGCTTGGTTTGATGCTCCCCTTCATAATTAGCTCTTGGATCTAGTGTTTGATTTCTTCATTCTCCATAATAGAATGCTTGTATATAGGGTCATTAGGTAGAGTAGCATCCGGTGTCAAATCAATTGAGTTCTTTACCTAATAGTCCACAGGAACCCCAGTAGATGAGGCAAATATCTCTTTGTTCTCTTCTACTATATTTTCCACCTATTGTTGCTATGAAGAGAGACCCCATGCAAAGGTTTTGGAAGTCGTAGTGACCTTCCATTTACCTTCCATCCGAACCATAAAAATGAAAAATCTCTCGATCTAAGAGACCACATTTCTTCACTTCTTCATGGATATCAAAGAGACCACATTTCTTCACTGCTTCATGGATATCAAAGAGACCACAGTAGTAAGGACTACCTCTGGTACCCTGTAGAGTTGATCTCCCAAAGTAATAATGAGAAAATGGGGCCAAGATTCATAAACAACATGATGCTTCCACATATATGGTTTTCCTAATAAAACATCACAAACTTCAAGGGGGGAAACATCTTACAATACATTTTATTTTAAGGTTTTGATGCCATAGTGAAGGGGATATTGTTGCCTAACGCAGATGTCTTATCCCTAGCTGAGCCAACTGATGGTGTATGGATGAGAATGTGGTGTCGTTTTCAAGTTCAACCTCTTGATGACCTATGTTGATATTAGGTTCTTATTTCTACCATTGTCAACAATGAAATGAAGTGGGGTACCCTTCACCCACATTTTTGAATGGAAGAGGCACTCCCCTTCTTCAGGCTCCTCTAGTTCCTCTGGTTGGACTTTTGTGGTAGCGATGGCGACACTAGGTTCTATGTAAATGATATGTTTTCCATTTTCTAGTTCTGAATCAGTGTCTAGGTCAGCATCTAACCCTGAGGCTTTCTTCTCATCCAACAATGACAGTTTGGAGTGAAATTCATCAGTATTGTGCTAAGGGATTTTTTGGAACTCGCACCACTTTCTAGTGTCCTTTTTTGACTTCCCATTACCCTTCTTTGTTGGTTGCTTGGACCGGTTTTCCAAGGATAGGTCGTCCTTGCTATGTCCTTTTCCATAGGAGTTAGGGCCACCCTTACCATACTTCATCTATTTTGGATTTGCAAACCCGAACTCCTTCTTGTTTTGTTTCTTAAATTTATGTTCAATTTTGACAACACATTGATAAGCGACTCCCAATGACGAGATGTCCATAAAACTCAATTTTGGTTTAGATATACTTGTGTAAATCCCCATGGTATTTTAGAACCATATGGAACTTAGGGTATTTGATACCCATGTTGGTGCACAAGGTATGGAAGGTATTTGTGAACTCTGACACTATTTGGACCCTTTCTTGATGCAGTGTGGTCTATCTCATGTACTAGTCATTGTTGGTTTTCTTTCTCTAAGTTATACCTTTAACATGATTGACCCAGATTCAAGTATACTAGGGGTCCAACAAAGCCTCTAAAACTATCAGCCCTCCTGGTAAACCAAAAGGAAGCACAATGCACCGAGTGCACTACGCAGTCTCACCCGAGATAGTCTTAATGGGTGACTGTGATACTCAAGTGTTTGCAGTCTAGGACTGAATGGGGATCTGTTATTTGCGTGTTGAGATTTCTATTTACTTATTAAAACAATATATTGGGATTCTCATTATTTAATTCATTCATACATAATTCTCACATCTATTCATCGAAAATAAAAGAGGCACAAGCATTCAATCACATAACACAGGTTTTACTGTATTTCACCCCCTCCTAGGCTATGTCCACAAAGATCTGTCTCCCAAGCTCTTCTATTATGGTGGTTCCAAAACTACAACTCCATGCACTTTACAACTCGTTCTCAGTTGGGTCAAGATCTATTATGAGGTGGACTATATCACACCAGGCTACTTAGCCTACGATCTAACCCTCAAGATCCACCCTTTTGACCCCCCTACATCTCAATAGCTTACAAAAAGGTATCGGATTACAGTAGTGTCACCAATACTTCTCCTCAAAATACATCCCCCCTAACCATCTCTCCTATCTCTTTCTCATATTGTCTCCCTCAAAAGTCTCCTTAAGCATCTCTATATATATGTTTATGGCTTATCAGCCATTAAAATGCATTACAAAAGCCCTAACCCCAACGTCATTAGGTCTTCCATGCATGCATGCATGCTTCTTCTCCTTCCAGTTGCGCTTTTCTCTTGCATGCCTTTCTTCCCAAAATAACCTTTCTTTCTAATTCGACATGCTTCGAACAGGCCCCCAACACTGACATATGGTTCGTCCCAAGCCACCTAAACCCTATGTGCTTCATCGATCTCTCTTACAATCGCTTGGAACTTCTCTATGAGCTCCATTTCTTACGTTTGGGCCTACACGATCTTCTCCTTGAGTGTTTCCAATCCTGCACTACAATGTCATCGTTGACCATTCTTTCACTCTCTGCCTGGGTTTGTGCCATATTTGTTTTGACTTCCTCCGCCTGTGTAATAACCACTACTACTCACTCCTAGAGTGGTTCCATTTGAGCTAAGCGCTCCTTTTTTTGTGTTTGCGCAGTTATAAGTTCTTCCTGCAGTTTCTTCATGTCCTGCGCTCTGTGATTGACATTGTCTTCTACCTCTGCTTGATTTCCTGGTAGATACGCTTATCCTTTCTCCTTTCTATTCCCACTACTAGACCTGTTGATCCTCTTCCATCTTTGTCCATAGCTATGCTTCTTTGTCGAACAAGTCAGTAGTTGCATGGAATTGTCACTCTATATCCTTTATCTGCGTTGTTGCCTCCTTCTTCCTTTGCTCCTTCACTGTTGGTGGTGTGGTGGGTGTGAGATGCTTCCAGAGGTGCTCGATCTCTAGTTGGTATTGATCAATTGTCTGAAGAATGTGATCAATCTTCTCTGTCACCTTGAGTTCGGTTGTCTAGGCATTCTTTTGGATTTTCTCATAGGCTACAACCCATTTCTACTCTAGACTATTCGCACAGTCCTTCTTGTCCTTGGTCTCAATCTTAGCCTGCTCGAAGGCCAATTCCAATTTGTCTCAATGATCTGTTACCTGCTGCAATTCTGCTACATCTGTGTGTGCGTGAGACTATACCTCTTGTGTAACGTTGACCTGCAGTTTATACAAGGCTTTTGTTGGTATCTGCATCAATAATAGTTGTAATTGAGCCAATTCCTTGAGGGGTGTCTGCCTCACAATTTCATCCATGTGCAACATGCTGGGTGTGACGTGAAATGTTGAGATTAGTTGTGTTGTCACCTGGATCCTGTCCTGGTCACTTGATCTAGCTTCACCTCCTATATGTGATGTTGATGGGCCCATTTCTACACTATTGTCAGCTACTTGCACCTCCCTGATCTGCCTAAGGAGTTGTCGCATGTATGTCAGCTCTTCTTCAATTTGTCCCTTTGGCACGCAACATTCTCGAAGTCCTCAACTATGCGATCCTTGATCATTTGGGCCACCATGTCTACATCATCCTTAGTGATCGTGTATTATGGGGGCATTCTATGTGCCTTCGCCTTCTTGCATGCACCCCCCCGTCTAGGTGACTAACCACTTAGTCTGGTCTTGTTGTTGTGGAGTAGTACTTGATGTATTTCCCTATGCTACTTCAACCTGTTTCTCTTGTACTTGTGGTGCATGTGTGTTTTTCTTCTTCCCTATATGGACACCTGTTTTGGAAGTCCCCCCTTTATTTTGTTGTGCCTTGTTTTGGCCTTTTCTCAGTTTCTTGGGAATTGTTACTTCCTCGGGTTGTGTATGTTCCTGCCTTACCTCTTCAGCATGTGTGTGTTCCTGCCTTTCCTCCTCCTCCTCTATCTCCATGGGTATTTCTCGAGTAAGGACTAGAATCCTCCACTCATCTTCCCAATCCTTAATGGTCATTTGTATGTCCCCCTCCGCAATGTAGTAAAGCAGTTGTATCCATTGATTGTCGGGGTCCTTCCATGCATGTATCCACATCGCATGTCTAGTGAATTTGAATTTGTCTATGCCCTGATAACATGCAATGAATTTCATTGTTACCCTCCAAGTGTTGGCGATGGTGTCTTGTATGTCACGGAGATATCCTTCGAATATAGTTTCATTCTCTTTCCTAGTCTTGTCATCCGAAGTGGCTCCAAGCAATAAGTATCGCGCTTCATGGAAGGGTTTGGGTCAAGTGGGAAAAATTGAATACTTCGGCTCCCTCCATCCCATCAAGGCTATCAGGATGAGTAGCCATAAATAATGAAATTTGGTCCCTGGATCCTGCGCATCCTTGCAGTCATCTAGGAACAGATTCAACAAATAATGGGCCCATCTAAGTGTGGTGCTCTCGACACACTATGCTGTAGTTGAGACAACCCTGGCCGAGACTTCCTCCTTGCAACATTTCCTGAGCAACTTGCATGCCATAAGTTTTGTGTCCATTCTTATCGCAACGTCACTAATACGCCTAATCATGATTCTGCATGACCCCATTTCGGTGTCATATTTATTCTTCATCTCCTCGGCCAGTTCTTTCTCCTTTGTTTTATACTCCGGGAATTGTACAGGATCCATACCCTGTGATGTATGTGATGAGCTCTACGTATATTGAAACGAGTTGTTCCAGCCACGGATATCCGCCATCAGCTGCTTGATGCAGTTTTTTGCATATTGGCCTCTACCAAAGTGTGGTAGGTCCAATAAACCTAGAATCCCAGTTCCAACCAATCTTGTTTCTCACTGGACTGGTTGATTGATTGGTTCACCAAAGGGTCCTATGCCCACAGTATGTAAGTATACTTGCTTAGCGAACTCTAGGAACTTATCTGTGTCTGTTACATCATGGTTGGAGTACCTCAATTTCTCTACATAGCCTAGAAAAATTGTTGGTACATGTACCCCTTCTGGAATGCGCGGAAAAACAATTGTTGTGGCAGGTTATCTGCACAGTGACCTAGGTACCATCTTCTTGTCCTTTCGTTGTGGTTCCTAGATCGAGGTTCCAGCCTCCATTGTTGCCTCTTCGGTATACTCCTCTGATCAGCCTTTGAGATATTCCATTGCTCCCTCCTGTGGTTTTTATGATGTGGTTGTCTGTGATTCTTTTGGCGCGATCATTTCTTCCTAGTTTGGAGTCGTCCCATTGACTCTCGGGCCTTCTATAGGGTTTTCAGGTTGCACTTGGATGCCTGCGTCCTCATTCTATCGGCCCTGCCTCTCTTCCAACATATCAATGCTCATTCTTGTTAGTGTTTTCTATTGGGTTTCTTCCACAATGGGTGTGGGGATTACTCGTGTTGTATCTGATGATGGTATTCGTCCATGTTGACGATTTATGGCAGATGAGATGGTTTTTGTTCGCTTTCATGTGGTTGTGATGGTGCTCTGGTTCTGCTTTGAGGTTTTCTGGCAACTTGGCTCAGCTCTCCCTATTTGGGTGGTGCCATGGTGGTAAATCTGTCGTCCACCAAGCTCAGTGGCCTCTGCAACCTCTTCAACCTTCACTCTCTTCTTTGTATGCCATATTTCTCTGTGCTTTTCCCAATTTCACAATAACCTTTCCTCTCCCACGTCCTTTCTTTGTATCGGCATCGTGTGAAGCTTATCAGAGATGTTACCATGATCGTTCTTTAATTGAAACGTCGGTTCCTTCATACTTTCCATTGATTTCCCTTGCCATCACCAGTTTGTGTGATTAATGCAGTGTCCCATTAGTCGTTTCTTCCATTCAATTTTGACAGTCGTTGTCAATTGGCACTTCTTTTGTCGTATCTTCCTTTCCTGCTCGTTTCTACTTTGTAGTGACCGTTGGCCTTTTCTCCATCGGCCTATCATTTTCGAGCATGCGTGCTCCTTCTATTTTCCATGCACTATGCCTCTGGTGTTACTTGTGGATGTCCTGCCCTATATCTTTCTTTTTTACTGCGCGATGACTTTGAAGCCGCAGGTGGTCGACTGCCCTTGTATAGCTTCAGTCGGATCCCATTGACCATCCCTCTAAGATTTTTGTTGCCTAAGTCCTTCAACTGTAAAGCTCCACCATCTGTGACAGCTTTCACTTCATATGGTCCTAACGAGTGCATTCTGATTTTTCTTAGGTGTTGAAGGGATTTGTTGTCATACATCAACACTAAGTCTCCCTCCTTAAACATTTTCCTCTTGATATGACTGTCATGCTAAGATTTTTCCCTTGCTTTCTGAACTTCTTGGTGGAACCCTACTAGGATCCTCTCTTCCTCCATGATCATCAGGTGATTCAACCTATCATGTACTGCACCTCATTCTGTCATGTTCGTAATTGCTACTACATGCATATTTTTCGCTTGTCGTCGCTAGTAGGCACGATTAATGCAGTGTCTCGTTAGTCGTTTCTTGTAGTCAATTTTGATAGTCATCATCAGTTGGTGTTTCTTTTTTCGTATCTTTCTTTCTCACTCGTTTCCGCTTTGTAGTGACTGTTGGACTTTTATCCATCGGTCTATCATTTTCGAGCATGTGTTATCCTTCTATTTTCGACGCATTATGCCTCTGTTGTTACTTGTGGATGTCCTACCCTATATCCTTTTTTTTTTTACTGTGCGGTGACTTTGAATCCGTGAGTGGTCGACTATCCTTGTACAGCTTCAGTCAGATCCCATTAACCATCCCTCTGAGTTTTTTTCTGCCTAAGTCCTTCAACTGTAAAGTTCCCCCATCTGTGACAACTTTCACTTCATATGGTCCTAACGAGTGCATTTTGAGTTTTCCTGGGTGTTGAAGGGATTTACTGTCATGCATCAACACTAAGTCTCCCTCATTAAAAATTTTCCTCTTGATATGTCTGTCATGCCAAGATTTTTCACTTTCTTTCTGAACTTCTTGGTGGAACCCTTCTAGGATCCTCTCTTCCTCCATGATCATCAGTTGATTCATCCTATCATGTATTGCGCCTCATTCTGTCATGTTCATAATTGCTGCTACATGCAAATTGTGTACCAAAACTTCTAATGGTACCACTACCTCTTGTCCATACACCAATCTGAATGGTGTTTTTCCTATCAACTTCTTGCATGTGGTCATGTATTCCCACAATACTACTGATATCTTCAGGTCCCAATCATCCTTGTTAGCATTACAGATCTTCGTCAATGCATTTTCAAGGATCTTGTTAAAGGCTTCCACTGTTCCATTTGTGTGTGGGTGATATAGTGTACTCTTTTGATGATGAACTTCGAATTCCTCAGTCATAGCATTAATAATACTATTAATGAAGTGATTTCCTTGGTCACTCATCAAAATCCTGGGGCAACCAAATCTAGTGATCACATGCTCAAATAGGAAGTGTGTTGTTGTCTCTTCATTGCAATCTTTGAATGGTGTTGCTTCCGCCCATATTGTAAGGTATTATGTCACAATGATGATGTACCTCGATCATGTCCGCTTTCCTAGTGGGTTAATTGGTCCCACAAAGTCTATTGTCCATTTTTCGAATACCTACAAAGCTACCTGTGGTCGCAGGGGCATCTCTTCCCTTCTATTTGGTTTACCAACCCTTTGGCATACATCACATTTCTGGAAATACTCTTTTGAATCTCTATGAATGGTCGACCACCATAGTCCTGTGCACAATACCGTTTGTGCGGTAGCTTTTCCTGCATAGTTCCCTCTTGTTATTCCCTCATGGGATTCTACTAAAATCCTTGGTCTTTCATGTTCTAGCACACACCTTCTCAATATAATATCTGCGCCCATTTTGTATAAGTGTCCTACAATCAGTTGATAGTCTGCAGCCCGGAATATCAAGTTTTTCTTCTATGTGGTGTTGTATTCCTGTGGTGCAATTCTTGTACTCAAGAATTGGATGATGTTAACGAAGTATTCATCGACGATCTGGACTGAAAATAACTGTGCGTCCAGAAAATTTTCCTCCAGATTTGTAGGTTCCTCCCCATTTGTGATCCTTGATAGCTAATCAGGTCCTATGTTCAGCTTCCCTGGTTTAACTATTACCTCAAAATCAAATTCCTGAAATAATATTATCCATCTGCAAATTCTCCCCCCCAACACTAGCTTGTTGAATAGGTATTTAAGTGCTAAATGATCTGTGAACATATTAAAATGTTTCCCCAATAGGTAATGTCTGAACTTTTGAAGTGCATACACCATTTCCAGACCTTCTCTCTCTATAGTGTTGTAGTTCTGCTATGATTCTAATAGTTTTCTACTAGCAAATGCTATCGGATGGTCCAATGCCCATGCTCCTGGTTGCACCAGAATCTCTCCTAGTGTTATGGCCGATGCATCTACATGCACATGGAATGTCTTCTCCCAATCTGGGAATACCAATATTGGTGTTGTTACCATCTTTTCTTTCATCGTATCCAGACCGTGTTGACAATTCTCATCCCACTGGAACTTTGTGTCTTTCCTTAGCAATTTCTCCATTGGCTTGGTAATCTGCACGTACCATTTTATAATTTTTTTGTAGTATCCTGTGTGTCCCAATGTCACTCTTAGTTGACAAACTGTTTTTGGTGGTAGCAAGTTAACGATTACTACAATTTTGGCAAGGTCTACTAGTAAACCTTACTTGCATACTATATGGCCCAATAGTATCCCAAAAGGTGTTCTAAAGATGCACTTCTTGATGTTTAATGATATCTGGCACTACCTGCATATTTCTAACATCATAGACAAGACCTCTATATGGTCTTTTAACAAGCTATAGACTATCTAATTGTCCAAGTATACCTCTAGAAACTAGTGATAAATTCTTTAAATGTAGCTATGACTACTCTGGAAAATATTGCTAGTGCATTCTTTAGTCCAAACGGCATGATCGTGTACTAGTAGGATCCCCATTTTGTAGCAAACATGGTATTGTATATGTCTTCCTGTGCTATCTTGATCTAGTGGTAGCCTGAGAATCCATCAATGAATGAGTAAACTTTGTTTCCTCCTACGTTCTCCAACACTTCATCCATGAAAAGTGTAGGGAACGGGTCATGTAGGCATGCATCGTTCAGCTTCCTCAAACTGACACATTTTCTTATCCTTCCTTGTTTTTTCTCTTGAACTACCATCAGGCTTATCCATTCAGATTCTTCTACTAGTTCTATGATTCCAGCTTCCAACATCCTATTGGTCTCAGCTTTGAATTTTTTCTTATATATCGGATTTAGTATGTATGGTCATTGTCTGATCGGTCTTGCCTCAGCTCTGAGTGGTATCTTCATTTCACCTAACTCTCCTACTATGCCCTTCATTTATGTGAATGTTGTGGGGAACAGGTCGTTGTACTCATGCAGTAGCTCTTTTATGCTTTCCACTGTATTCTCATCCCGGTAGTCTCCAATGTTGGACATTTTGGGATTCTCAATTGTCCCAATGTTGACTTTCTTCACCTTGATCGGTGCAGCAATTACTTCTTACTCTAGAGGTGGACCTTCCACTTCTCTTTTGCCTTCAGCTTCCTCAATCTGAATGTCGTGTGGGTCATCTTCATTCGGTACTTCTTCCTGCACATGGTAGCATGAAAACAGTTCTTTCACTGTCTATCGGTTTTGTTGTTGCTCTTCTGTTATGAGTTCGACCTCTGGTTCCTTAATGAATATCACTCCTCTTATTTGTTTAAGTGTTGCATCTATGTTGGGGTTCTCATGCTGAAATGAGAAAGTGACTGTAAATTTCTCTTGTAGTAGTGTCCAACTCGTAGATCCTTTGCATAGTTCTTGGTCTGTATACCATTTTGTTGGGATGCCCTCTAATGTGTGTACAAAATGATGAGGCCATTCTTCTGGGGGTGTCATTTTCCACAGTGCTCTGAATTCCTCCAAATGTTCTGTTGGTACCCCCTTTCCATCGTACTTCTATTGCTGGTTGCCTCTCTTTTCTGCACCAAACCTGATGTGTGGTAAACGATTACATTGGTACCAATCCTTTATTGTTTCTTTCTGTGCACCCCACCATCTTGCAGGTGTGTCCTTGAGTGTTATATCAATTGTTGAGAGTCTTTGGTTTTCTAACACTTTGTCTTCATAAAGTGTCAAGATTGCTTCTAGATCATTTACTCCATGGAAGTTGGGTGGTTCCCTTATCTCTGTACCTGCCCATCTTATGGCGTGGTATATTCTTGCACATCTTCTTGTGGAAACTTTGTGTAGCCTCTGTTGTTAGTTTTTTAAACTCATATATGAGTATGTCACACATGAGGTGATGCTCCACCAACTGAGTATCCCATATGCAGTTGGGTTCACGTAATCCTCATCTCGTGCAATTGTTCTGTAGAAATGGTTAATTTAATCCAAGTCCAAGAAAGTTGGATCTATGAACCTTTCCCCTTCCCATGGGTCTAATGGCACAATGACCTTATATTCTCTTGAGTCAAATGTCATCTTTAATGTTTTTAAGTTGATTATGGATTGATTATCGAACGCCCAATCCAATCCCAGTAATGTTGGATATGGTGTTGTTTCATCCACTATCTCTATTACTTCGAAGTCTGCTTTAGTGTGTACTCCATCCAGGTCTATTATTACTCCATTCAGTCTCCCTATTGGTATAACTTTGTGTTGGTTTGCCAATTTTAGCTGAACGGGTGAATATCCTAATGTGGCCTCTCACATACATTTCCATGTCGTCTTGGGTAATACATGGACTTCGGATCCTACATCCAGTATAATACCTCCCATGTTGAAATCTCCAATGTTGGCGTTCAGCCTGAACTCCCTACTTTTTCTTCTCCTTCTATGTAGGTGATTAACTGTTTTATGTTCTAACTTTCCTTTTGTCTCTACACTACATCTTTCTAATATATTTTACAATATTTTGACAGAGGATGGATCATTTAATAATTTTACACATGATTGCAAAAATCCTTTGATTGTACTTACTTGTCCCAGGGGCTGAATTTATTTGGTATGATCTAACGATGGAGGCATATCGTACTCTGGTACTTCCTTAGTCTTTAGTGTGGTTGAAGTCGACACAATGTCAGGCTTCAGAAATTCTTGTCTGGCTTTCTTAAATATCTCCTTCTCATTCTGCGTGTCGAATTGCTTCCTTGGTTTTGCATTCTTCTTTACCCATTGGTGTTGTTCTATTTCTTGGTGTATTGTGTCGTTTCCTGTTTTAGCTCCTCCACGCGTAACTATGTTGATGTTTCGTCCTTCATCCCTCACTTCTGCTGAAATCCATTGAACATTATGGTTGTTCTGATTCCTCTTTTCCTGGATCTTTCCCAACAATGTTGGACATTCTTCCGTGTCACGATTCTATGCACGACAATACATACAAGTTGCTGGTGGAAGTAGACATTCTCTTGCATAATGTCATGGTTGTTGACAATTGTGACACACTATTGGACCTCTTCCTCGTCCAAAGCCTCCTCTGCCTCTTCCTTCGCCTCTATACCTGACGCGATCTCTACACGGTGTATTATATTGAGAAACCCGATTGTATTGCGCAGGGTTATACTACGGTTGCACAGTTTTATAATGTTGTTTCTCCGTATTATACTACTACTGTGCAGTGTTGTATGGGGTTGGTACTTGGTTAAAATGAGGTGCGGCTTTCCCAGTCATCATTTATGTCGTACACACTATATGCATCTAGTGACCTTTTGTTGGCAATTTTAGTTATCAGAAAGCAAATCAGCGTATACTTGTCATTGATGGCAAGAACATGTGGTCGCAGTGATGAAAACACCATTGAATAACAGCGCAATAATAATCGAGAGGAGAAGAGTCAGTGACCGTAGGATCTTATTCAAATTTCCCGAAAGAATATTAGCCGTCAGATCTGCAGAAGTTGCAAGGGAGATAAGCCATCGGAGGTTCGGGGATCGGGACTTCATAATGCAAAGAACAATGACAATGAAAACCCCGAAATCGCGATATGCGATTTCGCGATTTGATCGCAGCCGTTAATTTAAGAAGTAATCTGGACCGTCTATTCGTGTGGACACGTGGCACAATCAGAGGATGACAGGTGTCAGGTAGATCTAACACTTTAGGCTCA
>ML782602.1:811474-826911 GCA_009831015.1 Picea engelmannii | reverse complement strand
TATCACTACTTTGTATTTATGCTATTCTAACTTTATTATTCACATTTCAGAGTTTCGAGAAAATGTCTTTATTATGTTGAAGGAATTTATATAGGAAGAGATTTTGCCTAAAACCTATCAACAACCCAAAACCTGTCAAGCAATACCAAAACATGTGAACCAATACCACTTCCACGTCATGTATCCATATGTCCCTATCTCTTTATTGTTCGTGTGTCATATCTCTCATTCCTATGAATCCCAAATCTCTTTCTTGTCCCTCATTTTTCTCACTCGTGCAAATCACAGATAACATGTCAACCAATGATGAAATAAATATAACACACAAAGTTACCGCTCTCCTAACTTGAAGTAACATATATTGAAAAGTTAAGAAGTGGATAGGAATACATTACCTTAATAAATTATGTCGTCGTAAACATATTAAGCTACTATTAATTTATGAAATGCACATCAAATAAATGCACATCAAAATAGATGTTGATTGAATAAATGTGAATAATGATTCAATAAATATGGAACTGTTCATAGAAAGCGACGCAATGAAAGCTAAACAACCAAGATTTCAGGGATGTAATGAAATCTCAACAACCAAGAGGTCAAACTTACATGTTCTGTACTCAACAACCAAGAGGATATTTTACCAGCTTAGATTCATCTTAATTCTAGATATTCTTATAAAAGAGAAAGAGAAAAAATATTATACCAGTCTAGATTCATGTTAATTCTTGATCTATTATGTGGTGAGAGGCATCAAATCCCTTGAGGTGCAAAATCCCTTTAGGCGCAAACCTTCACATGTTTTTGCTTTAAAAAAAGTTTGCACCTCAAGGAATTCGATTCCTCTCAATCTCATGATAGATTTAGAATTAAGATGGATCTATATTGGTTCTTTATATATGTACATCTTAAGTGAGCTTAACTGTTAATAACATATAACTTGTATTTCACCTCTAAAAATTTGATACCTCTCAAATTATGATAAAGATTTAACTTAAGATAAATCTAAGATGATTCTTAATATTATTTTTTACTTTCAATTAATTAGAAAAAATACTATACAATAACACTCTGTCCTCATAATTTCATTATCATATATTTAATTATTGATAACATCTTTATAAATTATAAAGATATCTAATTATTTATATTTATAAATTATAATAACTTTTATTGATATTTTCATACCACAAACACCCTTTCAATAATTATTTATCATTTTAGTGTTCATAATTACATTACTCTTCTTTTATTTTAAAAGACGACCTAAGTTTTTATATATGAATTGCTAACCCTCCAAAAATTCAAATTCAAATTCTACATGTTCGAATTTAGAAGTGCGAATACTTAAACAATTAAGCATATTAATTTTTTGAACCTTATTTTTTTCAAAATTGTAAAACACTTCAAGCATTTAAGTATATAATTTTTTTAGTAATATTTTCCTTAAGGTTTAATATGATATATGTATTTTTGTTAGAAATGGTTAATTTTTTAAAGTTATCTTAAACATGGTATAAGCAAATTTTTTAAGTTATTTTAATCATGGTATAAACAATTTTATTAAAAATGATTAAAAAAGTTTCAAAAAATTTTTATTTTAATTTTTTTTTCAAATCCATATATCAAAATATATCAATATACTTTTAGTGACAATGTACTTGTTCAAGTATTCAAGGCCTTGGCACGATCAAAGTAATGATTGTGTTATCCTTAAACATCCGAGGGATCGGAGGGCCCCTCAAGAGTGCCTCCTTTCGGCGATTGTTGGAGCTTTCAAAGCCTGACATCATTTTTCTCCAAGAGACCCTCTCGTCTGATCTTTTATCTAGGGATTTTGTGCATCATTTTAGACCCTCGTGGGTCTCCGCTGCGGCAAGCGCCCTGGGTAACTCAGGCGGATTGTTGGTGACCTGGGATCCGGACATCTTTGAGTTGCGGTCTTTCCTATCAAGTGGGGGCATCCTTTGAAAGGCAGTCTCTTAGCCACTGGTCAAGAGGTGGCTTTCCTAAATGTTTATGGACCTTGTACCAATAAGCCTTTATTTTGGAATCAACTGGCGGACAGTGGGCTGCTCTCCTTACCGAATCTCATTCTCGGGGGAGACCTAAATATTATCTTGTCGACGGATGAAAACTGGGGTGGCTCATTCCTGCCCGGTCCTGCAGAAGCCACCTATAAAGAGCTCTTTGATTCAAACAATTTAATTGACATACAGCCATCCCGTCTGGTTCCTACCTGGCGTAACGGGCGTTCGGGCAAAGAGGCCATTGCTAGAAGATTGGACCGTTTTCTTGTTGCGGAGGCATTTCTGACCTTTTCTTCTGCTTCGTCCTCGCGGGTAGAGTATCCATTCTTTTTTTACCACGCCCCTGTTATCCTCAAGCTGATGCTATCGGCGCCTCATCGTTCCATCCCCTTCAAGTTCAATCATCACTGGTTATAGCGCGCGGATTATACATCCTTGGTTCATGAAGTCTGGAATCACCATCGCTTTCTCACTGAAGTTAATCCTCAGAGGCGACTTGCCTGGAAACTTAAAACACTAAAATCTGAAACTAAATCTTGGTTTTCGGTTACAAAGCAGGTGGAAAAGGCCCGATTATTGAAGCTCAAGTCGGAGATCTCATTACTCCTCACTTCTTCATCCTTATTGCCCCTATCAGTGGATGAGTCTGCTAGACTTAATGTGTTAGAAAAAGATAGAGCTTACATTCTGCGGCAGGAGGACGAAGCCTGGAGGTTGTGCAGCCGCGCGACGTGGTTATTAAGCGGAGATTCCAATACTAGATTCTTTCACAGGACGGCCAGTTACAATAGGAGTAAAAAATCCATTTGGACTATTAAAAGTAACAAAACTGGGCACGGGACCATTCGGGGACAGGAAGAGTTAAAGTCTGAAGCTATCCATCATTTCCAACAACTCTTCAAATCCCCCAATGATCAATTTCTTCACGAAAAGGTATCGATAGCCGGTCTCTTCCCTCATTTTATCTCTATAGCTGAAGCTACAGAGCTCTATGAGCCCGTTTCACTTGCTGAGCTAAAAGACATACTGATACATTTCAAAAGAGAGCGAATTCCAGGGTCGGATGGCTGGACTACTGAATTTTTCATATTCTTTTTTGATCTTGTTGGCGAGGATCTCCTTCGGATGGTGGAAGACTCTCGTATTAGGGGAAAAATTTCTGGTTGCCTAAATGCAACGTTCTTGGTCCTGATCCCGAAATCATCAAATTCCCTCTCTTTTAATGATTTTCGTCCGATCTCCCTTTGCAACCTCATCTACAAGTTAATTTCTAAAGTAATCTCAAACCGGATTAAGCCCATTCTTGGCAGGTGTTTATCGGCGGAGCAACTTGGTTTCTTAAAAGGCAGAAGAATACAGGAAGCTATCAGAGCAGCTCACGAATGCATTCACAGTATCAAGCAGAAGAAACAAAAAGCGCTAGTAATGAAGCTCGACATCAACAAAGCTTTTGACAGCATTGACTGGGTCTTCCTTAGGCTGGTGCTTCATGCTGTAGGTTTTGGTATCAAGTTGACAAATTGGATCTTAGCATGTGTCTCTAGTGCCAATTTTGCAGTTATCATCAATGGAGAGGCCACGAGTTTCTTTAAAAGTGAGAGGGGCCTCCGACAGGGCTTCCCTCTCTCCCCTTATCTCTTCATTTTGATCATGGATACTCTCAGCATTCTTCTCAAAAAGAGCTTCTCAGAACACAAAATTTCTGGCATCAAGGTGACTAAGCTCATAAGGATATTTCACCTTATGTTCGTTGACGACCTCCTTCTCATGACAAAAGCCGACCTAGCTGAGTGGTCTGTCATTCAGGATCTGCTCTCACGTTTTTGCACGGTCTCTGGTCTTTCTATAAACCTCTCAAAATCTTTTGTCCACCACTGGGGACTCACGGAGCCGGAGCTACAAATCTACAAACGGACTATTCCTTATACTTTCATTGACCTTAGTGAAGGATTGAGATATCTCGGGTTTCAGCTGAAGATTGGAGCCTCTTCCCCCGAAGATTGGCAGTGGCTTATAAAACTTTATGAAAGAAAAATAGGAGGTTGGTGTTATAAATGGCTATCACTTGGTGGCCGCCTCATTCTGGTAAAATCCGTTTTAGAAGGTTTGGCGGTTTACTGGATGTCCCTGGAGAGGATTCCATTAAAAATTATCAACACCCTCCGGCGACTTACCTCCAATTTTTTGTGGAATGGACACGGGAAAAAACATAGCTTCCACCTCTGTAGCTGGGAGATTATAGCAAGGCCTAAAAAGGCAGGAGGCTGGGGCATAAAAAATTTACTCATCTTCAATATAGCCCTCCTGGCTAGCACCTTTTGGAGAGCTCTTACACATGAAAGTATTTGGAATCGTATAATTGTGGAAAAGTACCTTGGCTCCTTAAAACTTTCTGATTGGCTTCGTAAGCCATCGTTACATCTAAAGTGGGCCTCTCCCTTCTGGAAGGGCCTTGTTGCTTCTTCACCCATCATCCTCCATTGGCTCAGGTGGAAGCCGGGTTCTGGCACTGAGATCAAAATCGGTAAGGATATGATCATAGGGCTGGAAGATAGTTCGCTTTTACCCCCGGACATGTGCTCTGATCTATCCTCTCTTAATTTATCTTATCTTGCACAGATCAAGATACCGACTGGATCACCTTCCCTTCCGGATAATTGGATGGGTGTTAGGGATCTGCATTTTAATGGGCAGAGGGCTATTGCCTGGAATCATTATACCGCCGATCTAAAATGTGCCGGCATTACCCTGGATGAAGAGCCTGATTCCCTGGTGTGGGCAGGGGGAGATGCCTCTGGCATCCCCTCGGTTAAAAACATTTTTGATGCTCTAATGTCTTTAAAAAATCTTGTCCCCGATCTGTCCTGGCGTCAACAGGTATGGAATTGGAAAATTCCCCTTAAATACAAACTTTTTGTTTGGCTGGCGGGCATTGACCGGATTTTAACTTGGGACTCCCTTCGTCGGAGAGGTTGGGAAGGTCCTGGCTTCTGCACTCTCTGCCGTCATGCTCCGGAAGACATTCAACACTTATTGATCCATTGTGAGTTCTCAAAGGAAGTCTGGAGCAGATTGTTAACACAGTTCAATCTTCCTTTCTCCTGGAGTGGAGACACTATCATTGATTGCTTCAACTCTTGGCAATTAAACAAATCCTCGCCGACTTGCTTGGCCGCCCACATCAACTGGCATTTGTGGATTGAGCGAAACAGAGCTTTGTTCGAGAACAAGTCTCCTTCAACATTGGCGATTATCTACAGGGTCCTAGCAACTTTTTCCTGGCAACCGTCTTCATTAAAGCCTTTTATTTATAAAGAGATTGACCTTAGACTGCCAGTTGGTTTCACCTTGGCTTGCTTTGATGGAGCAGCCCAAGCCAATGGATCCTGCTGTGGGGCGGGAGGTTTCTTCAGAGCTCACCCGGAGAGAATCACAAAATGGAGTCTCAATTGCGGACCGGGAACAAACACAAAAGCGGAGCTCATGGGGCTTTGGGTTTCACTCTCACTGGCTTCCTGTTGGACCATCACTCATTTGCTCATTCTCGGCGACTCAAAGGTCATCATCGACTGGATTTCGAAAAAATCCCAACTCCATTCGATCCATGTCGAATCTTGGAAACAAAAGACACTGGATCTTGCCAGAGGCATCCCAAATCTCACTTTCCAGCATGTCTCCAGAGTTTACAACAGGGAAGCAGATACTCTTTCGAAGAAAGCGATAAGGGAGGAGGCTGGAAGACTATCAATCTTCCACAGTGATAAGGGGATCGAGAGTTCGATCACCCAATTCAGTATCTTCTGAACCGATCTTGGTCATCTCCTTTATCTATAGCATTTTCAATCCTTCACTGCTTTGGTCGTAGCCTATTTGTCGTTGTTAATTCCTTGTTTCTTTGCTGTTACCGTGGGATTGATCTCGGATTTAGCACAACAACATTGTGCTGACTGTTTTTTCTACAGCATAGCTCTTCTTATCGAATTGTTCGACATTATATTTTTGGCTGTAAGGGCTGATTGCTCATCAGCTGACCTTGTTTCAGCATCAGAACAGCGCCTCGGCTTGTATTGTTATGGAGTTTTCGGTATTTGTGTTTTGGTTTGACCGCCTGATACTTGATCGTTTGAATTGGGCATTGACTAGTAAATGATTTTATACTTTATATAAAATTGAGAAAAAATTTTCCATGGAAAAAAAAAAGTATTCAAGTATTAGATCAGCTACATAGATAGCTGTATTTTTCAGTTCTACATTTTAGTCACTGGCTGCACTATATCCGTATCGTATTTGGATAGAAACCCAGTATGTAAAACATCTTATATTTATATAATTTGGAGATAATTTTCTTCGAGAAAAAATATTACAAAATAACCGCATCAAGTTGTATAGTAATCAAAATATAGATTTAACATTAATTAATTAATTATGTTTTTAAAAGATATTAAATAAAAAAGGCAAGAAAAGAGATATACATCAATTAATATTATTAAGAGAGATATACATCAATTAATATTAGTAAGAAAATTTTAAGATTAATATAAACTATGTTGTTTTTATTTTGATTATAAGTATGTGAATGTAACTTGTTAATTTTTATTTTTTTATTGAGTGGGAAAACTATTATAAAACCTGTTGTGCACAAAAAACGAAAGACTTAATGGTCTGTCTTGTCTCACTTGATCCCATTCGAAACCATGATTTTCACATATCCATCGTAGATGGGGAAATCCCACATCGAGCTAGGAACGAGCGTGAGAGTTGTCTATGTACTACGTCCGGATGTTGGAGTTTAATGTGACTGTGAGAGCTTTTGTAGCTTGATTAGCCTATTGATGGGCAAAAGTGTTGTTTTGTCAGAAGATATGAAGAAAATCCTCTTTCAGAATGGCCATTTTGCCTTGTGTAGCTTGATTGGCCAATTGGTGGGCTGAAGTGTTGTTTTGTCAGAAGATCTGAAGAAAATCCTCTTCCAGACTGGACTGGAGTAGCTTGATTAGCCAATTGATGGGCTAAAGTGTTGTTCTGTAAAGTGTTGTTTTGTAGAAGATCTAAAGAAAATCCTCTTCCATAATGGATTGGAGTAGCTTGATTAGCCAATTGATGGGTTAAAGTGTTGTTTTGTCAGAAATCTAAAGAAAACCCTCTTCCAGAATGGACTGGAAGTGAGTAAATAATTTTCTATGCCATGGCTTCAACAATATTGTAATTTTAATTTTAAAATAGAAGGGGCACTACTACCAACCCTTTTTTCTTTAATTTGGATTTACATTTTAAAATTTTGGTAGCAATGACATCAATTGTTAATAACATGGTTTTAAATAAGCTTTAATTTTAACAAACAAATAAACAAAAGGATATTATGCATCATTTTTTTCTTTTTTCTTTTAAGTAAGTTGAGAATTTCTATTTATAAAGAGGCAAAATATACATGCATCATTTTTCTTTTTTTTGGTAAGTTGAGAATTTCTATTTATAAAGAGGCAAAATATACATGCACATAACTATGCCAGCCATAAGATTGTCTATAGAAAATGGTCCAGAGTTTGTTGGCCTTCCCTAAGGGAAACCATGCCAAGTGATTCATTACTATCTTGATTTCTTTGAATATATATTTTTGATCGGTTTGAAGTGAGAGTCTTGAAACTATAAAACAAAAAAACTAGTAATTCTAGACTATAAAAATCCTAACTTATGCAGATTGCATTACTCATCAAGCACTTGAACCTGGGGGGTAGTTGGAGGTGGCATCTTGGACGGGGCCTTGGAGATGGTAGGAGCATCTTTTCCTTTAGCAATATGAAAGACCCCTCCTTGCTTTTTGACAAGCCATGAAACCATAGGGATGAGCAGGTTGGACTTCCTATCTAATGCTTCCATCTTCTGCTTCAAAATCTGAATGTCCTGCTCAAGAGGAGCCCTACCCTGAGCAACCATAGTTTTCACATGACAATATAACTCAATTGTTCTAAAAAACTTGGTTTCCCTGTTCTTGGTGCATCTCAGGGTAGGGACCAAGTCTCCCACTTGTGTTTCCACCTCCTCATTATCCACTTGAGCCTGCCTATCTCGCACTTCATTCTCCAAAGCTTGCATTTCCTCTTTATATGTTGGGTCAACTCCCTCATAATTTCTTACAACATCTTCAACAGTTGTGACCACCCGCATCTTCTTCTCCACATTCTCCTCATGCATGCACTTGTGTGGTTCCATCCTTCCCCTGTTCGAGCTTCACAACCAACTATATTACAACCCACCCAATATCCAATGTTCTCTCCACGATAAGCATACATGCTCAACAACAAGGAACAACTGCCTAAACCACCATATAAAAGCCAACATCTATTGAACCCCAATCGCTAAATCCTTCTCATTTGTATGCATGATGACAACTAGAACATGGTTGTCCCATTCACATGCGTCCATTAACTTCCGCATCATAATTTTTCAGTTGCATGAACCGTCTTGACATATGCCTCCACAACTTGCATTGATCTCTCTTCTTCATACCTTGGCATGCGTTCATGTACATCCCCCATTGCATGAGAAATGTGGGGTCTGTGTCTTGTGGAGGTGGCAGGAGGTGGTGTTATGGACAAGACATCCCACATGTGGACCGTCAGTCTCATCACCCCGCCATCTAACATTTCCCCTCGACCTTATGGGCCATGTAACACTTGATCCGAGTGTTCATAGCACTGCTTTTCAATTTGAAGGTTGATTTTAAATTTTGGTTGCAATAGTATTGATTATTGAAGTCAGTTTTAAAAATTTAAGAAATTTTATAGAAAAATTAATGAATAATCTTTATTAAAAATTTTAGCCTACAAATTTCTAATAATACTAATGAGTAATGTTTTACCAATCTATTCCATTACATGTAGACTAATCATTAATTTATCAACTTTAGTGTAATATTTCTTGAGTACCAACTTACATGAATATGATAGTTTTAATAGAGATATGAATATGATAGTTTTAATAAAAATAAGACTCAGTCACTTGATTTTGAGATTAAAACTTTTATTTTATCTTCCATATGATAGTTTTAATAAAGATATGAATATGATAGTTTTAATAGAGATATGAATATGATAGTTTTAATAGAAATAAGAGTTAGTCACTTGATTTTGAGCTTAAAACTTTTATTTTATCTTTCACCAAATGTTCAAACAAAGAAGTGTTCCTATATGATAGCCCAATTCATTTGTGAAAACCAAGTACAACTTTATAATTTTTTTCATCAAGTCACAACTTAAAAATATGATATACTCCATCATCTAGAACAAAAACCACATAAAGAGATCTTTAGCTCCACCATTCTTCTACCTTTTGGAAACCAAGTACAACTTCATAATTTTTTTCATCTAGTCACAACTTAAAAAAATATATACTCCATCATCTAAAACAAAAACCACATAAAGAGATCTTTAGCTCCACCATTCTTCTACCTTTTGCAATAAAAATTCGTATGGGCTAGTCTCTAATGAATTTGATTCTCTCTTGGGCTACCTTTTGCAATATTTCCACCAAATACATATCAACTTTACAGCATACATTTTGGGTACGGATATGTATTAATAGGGAAAGATCCTCATTAAAGAATTGGTGCCGAGAGCGGTGAGTCTATCTTTTCCCTCTAGCTCCTTTGAAAAGGTCTCTTAAATTCTTTATTTGTTGTTTGAAGGATTATGATTTATCACACCTTTTGCCAATTTGTTAAAAAACATAGATGTATTCAATTATCCTGCATCAAATAAATTTTTGATTTAAGTAAATATGTAAAGATTTGACTGCTTTGTGATACTTCAAGTTATTGGTCTGATAGTTCCTTACGAGAAACTTTTGTTCTTCTTCCAATATATTAATTAAATCTTCTTGTTAGCCTAAATCCATACAAAAATCTAGGAATG
Organism: Picea engelmannii; assembly: GCA_009831015.1. Classification (NCBI taxonomy): domain Eukaryota; kingdom Viridiplantae; phylum Streptophyta; class Pinopsida; order Pinales; family Pinaceae; genus Picea; species Picea engelmannii. Next base: position 816,971 of record ML782602.1, on the reverse strand, counting down.
GCTTTCGTTCACACAACCCAAAGGAGTTTCCACATACATGTACCTCATGTAGGGTGCTCATTTACCGGAAATATGTGTTTTCAAGTAATGGTCATCCAAATATTTTGATAATAACACCACTTACCATATATCGTCTCTTACCTAAACAAGGGTAGTTGCGGAGCAACAAGTCCTCGTTAAGAAGGCAGAAATATTGCTTCCCTAAAGTCAGAGACTTGCTGCTCCGATATTCGTAGACAAGTCTCCAAATCCGAGTTGCCTGTCAGAAATAGAATGACCTACCTTTCCTAAAATTTTTGGATGATTACAAAAATATTATATAGTTGCAGTGACCATCACTTTGTATGGTTTCGTTGAATTGTTTTGTAATTAAAACATTGGACATTTGGAAGATGTCTTCAAGTATTATTGCCACTACCATTGCATGAGAGACTCTAGTTATAAATATATCATGCAATATTGATTATGATAGAAACAAAAGATATTGATTATGATAGAAACAAAAGTTCTGAGAGTCTTTCAAAGAAATAATTACATTGGATATTCTTATATATTTTCGCCCAAAGATATGATGAAGGATAGAAAGAACTTTTACCATGAAGACTAACAACAAATGTCTTATAGACTAAAGATAATGTTCAAACTATATTCTGGGCTAACCGTCCAAAGAACATACCAACAAACATAATGATGAAAACGCCAAGTTGAAACATTGTATGTATGAAGAGTGCAACTTCAAATCAAGGCAAAGAAGTTTAGGGTTTAAAACCCTAATATCGAGGATACATGCATAGTGTATATTGTTTCAATGATGGAACTTGAACTATTGTATTATGTTTAACATCAGTTGATCGGATTCTAGTTTGCAATTAATATGGTAGAGTGCCATTAGATGAAGAAAAATATTTTTTTCTTTTAATTATTATGGCGGAATCGGTCTAAAGGTAGTTTACTCTTAAGCAGAAGGATCCATTATTATTTCTACTATGAATTTTGCATCGATGGATCTTCATTGTATTCTCAAAGCCGTAACATGAATTTCCTTATATTTTTGTATTCGCTTCTAATTTAAAGGTGACTAACTCTCCATAGGTCTGAGCATCTATGCCATGAAAACGTTGTGACAGGAACCTTCTCAAGTGACGCGTGTCCATCGGTCTTTCCTCCATCTGTCTTACCACGATTTTGCATGGGAAGTACGTGGGTGACCAGAATGGAACTTCGAGAAAGAAGCGTTACCTTCCTTGTTGTGTGATGAGATTATGATGTTTCTTATAAATTTATGATTTTACAGCTAGAGTCGCACTTCAAACAACAAAATAGGTATGGTGACAACTACGAGTTTCAAGAAAATGCCAATCGTATGAAACACTATTAGATGAAATAGAAGCGCAAGTACTTGAAAGACGTTAAAACAATGTCGGAGGACTAGACATCGCAAGGAAAATGCACAGTGATGTCATGATATTCAACAGACATTGGTGAAGTTAGAGGGACCATGCAGAGTTTTAACATGTACTCCGTGGAATCTTCAAAATTGGATAGTTTCCGGTAATCGGTTGATCTTGGAGCAATTTTTTGTTTTTTTACAAATTTGAAACAAGGTAGGGTTAACTAGAAATACTACTTCCCTATTGGTATCTCCTGGGACAAGTAAGCATGTTGCTTGGATTTTTTGTTCATCAAAAGGCATGTCGCTTGCCACTCCTTATAATATTTGATTGTATCTACCTTTTGTCTAAATGTTGAGAAGCAAATCTGCAACTAGATTCAACCAACCAAAAGGATGCATGATTTACCATAGTAGGATGGATCACTTTAATGAGGACATGTAGTGTGCCCGACATGAATTTTAACTCTAATTCTTTTTTCTGAATCGTGTGTGTTGGATAAATATGCAAGAGTTAAGTTTAAACTTAAAAGAGAATTGAAATCGTTGTAAATCTAAGAATATGAAATTAAAAACGACTGTAGAGCTTTCACAAATACAATTATGTTCATAAAGATATTATAGATGTCAAAACAATTAAAAAGAAAGCAAGATATTTGTTCTAGATGGTACGAAGGCATTGTTATATGTCGAGCAAAAGATATCAAACAAATTTGTCTTTGCATTCATTATTTCTAAATCATTTAAATCAGAATCTTCAAAATCATAGACATTCGAAGGACTTTACTATTACATATTTATATAAACTATTACCCTTGAGAAGTTTCTCTCTTTCTAGGCACCCGACCTACTGCCTCCGCTCTCAAAGGCTGGAAGCTCCAAAGATTAACTGGTTTTGCGAATGACGCTTCCCTATCTCACTTACGGTGGGTTATGTATACTGAGAGCTATTCATGTCCCAAATCTCAATCTAACTTGTATATCCCGTCTTGAGTTAAAGATCATTAATATGTTCTTTATTAGGTAGTCACAGGTGTAGTTAAGAAAATGTCGACATGGTGTAACTCTATCGACCAAAACTTAAAACAGATGTCGACATCGTGTACTTTTCTGAATGACTAATCAAAGGAAGTACCGCATACTCAAAAATTGTTGTAGTCATGCCAAGATATGAGGGCAAGGAATACCAGTAAGAGCATCTAGTAAGAACCAGATAGTTTGCCCCTTCACGAAGGTCTTGAATATTCTCACTACTCTTGATTGTCAAGATTTTTTTTTTTTTAACTACCCTAGATCAAGTAGAATGTAAAAGCACGAAATTAAGAAAGGTTTCAACCAAGTTGTTGAGGATGCAAGTCGTCAATAATCTTCAGAGAACTGTTTCAATTACCTCACAGATTTTAAAAACTTCGAAGGCCACAGCCCCAAGCATGATTAAAATTTTAATAACAGTCGAACGTCTAAGTTTCTTAGGTCTGTTGTTCCTACAAGAGACCTAATTGTGTTTTTCTTTTTCTTTGTAGGTCTCGCTGGAAAGGAAAAAAATGTCAACCATCTAGAACTACTGTAGGAATCAAATAATAATAATTTACAGAGGACATTAGAAAATCCTTAAATCTCTCACTTATGTTTGAACTAAATAAGCATTCATACTCCGCGATGTTTTAGAAATTATCAATGTACTTAGACGTCAAGGCAAGGATAAATAGATTACATACGCAGAGTCTCAGGTCATTAGTTGATAAGTATAACTTGTTAAAGTGAATCCTTGAAAACTGGTTGGACGAAATCATTGATTCGAGTTTTGTACTACTCAATACTCAACATCGTAGTTCTCAAGCCTGCTTGGGTATATTGTATTCTAGTTCTCAAGTCTGGTTGGGTATATTGTATTCGATATTTTAGACTGGAAATTCTAACTGTAAGAAAAAAAAACGCCTGGAGCAAGATTACTGTATTGCACAAGGAAATTGAGAAGTTTCGATTACAAGATGGGTAGTTATGTATGCATTAGAGATCCTACAGTAATAATGCAAAATACGCTCATTGATTTCGGTGGGTTATGTATCTTTGATTTTTAAATGCGCTCATTGATATTTGTAAATAAGAGCATTGATTTTTGTAACCATAGTCCATGTTTCAATGCAAAAATGACATATGCACTTCCATGCAGATAACAGAGTGCAGAGGACACCATGAGATTGTTGCAGCTGAAGAAGGAAATAAAGACCATATTCTCAAAGGACTTGGCATCCTTAGCCACGGTCATGGCCAACAACATTCGAGGGGGAAACAACAATGGTTGGCAAAGATTCTAGAACATGATTCTGTAACATTAGACGTTCGCCCTCCTCTTCACGGCAAGAGATAGAACGAGGTAGAGACCACATTGGGCGATTTTATGCAAAGATTACATAAAGCAGTATATATTTCCCTCCACAATTTTCTATCCTACACCGCTCTTCTATTTCTTCATCTCTTCCGCCATTGAATATCCACGTCCGAGTCCACCAGAATTCACCTCGAGCCTCTTGCCAAGCACCATCCGCAGTCTTTCCCTGACTCCGCTAACAATTTCCATTAAACAACAATACAATAGTATATAGCGGCTACTTCAATTTATATTAATCACCATAGATGTTCGTGTGTGCAGGGTTTCTTGGATGCGGCTCCTCCGGTTTTTTTCCAGCTTGCTTCTAAATCCTTTCAAATACCAAGAAATGATAGATGATTACAAAATGGTAAAACAACTTTCTTCTAATTTTACTGCTTAAGATCCATTTTCTTACAAACAAAATGATAAAATTGTTCAAGGTATGTTTCAAATACCAAGCAATGATCAATGATTACAAAATGGTAAAACAACATTCTTCTAATTTTACTGCTTAAGAGTCATTTTCTTAAAAAAAAATGATAAAATTGTTCAAGGTATGGGGTTGGTCAAGGAAGGGGAAGAATTGTTAAAATACATGTATGTTCAGGAGGTCATTGTCCATAACAAGCACCATCCACGGTCTTTCCCTGAATCCGCTAACAATTACCATTAAACAACAATACAAGTATATACCGGCTGCTTCAATTTATATTAATCACTACAAATGTTCATGTGTGCAGGGTTGCTTGGATGCGACTCCTCCAGTTTGTTTCCAGCGTGCTTCTAAATCCTTTCAAATACCAAGCAATTATAGATGATTACAAAATGATAAAGAAACATTCTTCTAATTTTACTGCTTAAGAGTTATTTTCTTACAAGCAAAATGATAAAATTGTTCAAGGTATGGGGTTGGTCAAGGAAGGGGAAGAATTGTTAAAATACCTGGTATGTTCAGGCAGTCATTGTCCATGTTATCTTCATGATTAAGGGAAGTTGATAGAAGAAGATTTCTCTCGTGAGGAGCATAGTGTTGTAAATGGCAGTTGCGGTGTTGTAAATGGTAGTTGTGCATCAACTGAATACCAAATGCACTATGGGATATGGATTGTAGCAAACAATAAATGTTAAGAAGTAATGCTAGATTCATTTCTAGCATTACTTAGTTTTTCAAAACGAGCATACAAACTAAGCTATAAACTTGTTGATAAACTAAGCTATCCTTCTCTCTACTTCGGGAAGGAAGAGACCAAATAAGAAGTCGAATTTAAAACTTAGGCTAATAAACTATCTAAGTTGCATGCTTTGCGGAAAATTTTGGTTAAAACAATTATAAGACATTGGTTTATGTGTCAATTTAATAGGAAGGTTGAAAATCAATTACTATTAGTCTCTACCAGCCATAAGGGTGGGGACTAATAAATAAGTCAAACAACCTTTTTGCTCTTTTTTATATAAAATCAACATAGTGTAACCCCCAAATTATCCAAACACCCAAGAAATGTGGAATATACGCTAAATATAGATGAGGTGAACGACGCTAACGTACAATAATTATGATGATTTATGCAACAACTCCTAAGAAATAGGAAAATGTGTCTCACTAGCATGGAAAGGAAATAATATCAAATGAACATATACATATCTACTTAGATGAAATAATATGAGTGTCTTAAATGATTGCACTAATCTCCTTCATATAAATGTTTTCATAGTAATTGAAATTAGACTGTTTC
>ML782602.1:799335-810837 GCA_009831015.1 Picea engelmannii | reverse complement strand
TGTTGGTGTATATTTATTGTAACATCAACAACAAGGATATTGTGCAAATAAGAAAAAATACTGAAGACACAAAGAATTCCCAATTCTTCATCCACCACTCATGTTGTGATAATAAACACATTGTATCACCCACTAATTGTGCGTGAAGTATGGAATCTTTACTCCCCCTTCCCCTCTCAAAATTTCAAGGATTTACAAATAGCCACCAATTCACCAAGAAAATTATTTATTCATTGTACCTACACCAATTAAAGAAAATAAGAAAATTAAGAAAATAACATTTGTCGTTTCTCCACAAAAAGTACTAAAGTAGTAAAACTTTGGAAACCTTTCTATACTTTTGGTTGATTTTCTTTGAAGTAGGAATTGTAGTGTATCTCCTAGCAACACCAAGGCATGCAATTTATTCACTTTGTATATGATACATTGAATGGATTTTCAAGTCCTATGTGTTAGAATAAAAGAGATGTGCTCATTTTTCCATAGACAATATGTGAATATTGTCACCCAACCATAAGAATGAAGCCACCCCTGAGCACCTTTAACCTTGACAGACAGAATAATTCCAGAAGCAAAACTTAAAACCAATATCCAACCAAGATAGTGTATTTCTCTCCAAGGCTAGTGTACCAAGCAAAAAATCCAAACCATAATCAATGTAGAAAGTCCAAACCATAGCCAAAAGCCAAAATCCTAGTTGCAGTAGTTAAAACTGCACTCCCTCTTCAAAAAACCTTATGCACCACTAGTTTGTGTGAGTTGTGAGAGTGTGAATGACAAATGAGCTCTAGCGCCCTCTTATTTATAGTCTTCCAAGTGACCTAATTGGGATGACTTGTACTTCTGGAGGATAATAATTTAATATAAATTATTATCTTGAGTCGACTTGTCTTCTAAGGTTATTTCCTAACCTTCTAGGGTTTCTCTTACCAGAATATTATAGTCTCATCAAAGGTTACATGTAGAGGTTAATACCTTCTGCATCTACCATAATATCAACACTCCATCCTAGCTAGGGAGATATTAAAGGAAATGGTCTTGAGCACAACCATAACATTCCATTGGTAACATCATCATAGCCACACAAACTATCTTATGATCACGTAGATCAACTCATGAGAAACATCACCACTATCAGTAGCATCTGATAGCATCAACTACATCATCTCTCGAAGCCATACTCCATCTGAGTAATTGGGCATGATGCTTTAAATAAGTCACTCACTCCACAGGGTGATACAAGGACCATTCTTCTAATATGGACATATGTCCTAGAAGAATGATTGTCCCAACAGATGTTGAAAGCCACACCATCGGCTACAAAGACCATTTCTATAGTAATGTTAGTCTCAGATTATTTTCTAATCTGGTCATATGTACCATAGAGATCCATCTCTACCCATATTCCTTAGAAAATATCGGTCCCATATCAACCACCCTAAATGGGGTGTCATGTCCTTAGGGGGAAAACTATTCAACCTGATCGAGCCAATAACTGTGCCTCGAGAGAATATCAATCCTAAACCATTTTCTTAATCGGGCCACAACCTGTGCCTTAGGAAAATACCATTCCATGATACATCAACAATCTATCAACCTAGACCATTCTCCATAGGGAGAATGTCTGTCCACTAACACACTAACTATCCATCTAACTGGCAATCATCTCCAACACTAGTGGTAGTCTCCATGGCAATTAGAACAATTCCATCTGATAGAACACAACTGTGTCTATCCATAGTAGTACACAACTACTACCCAATGGTATGCAACCACTCCTAGTAGCACAAGACTACTAACCAGTGACACATAGTCACTATCAGTGGAGTACATCCACCACCGTAGTATGCAACTATTGTCCAGAGACATACAGTCTCCACAACAATGATATCATCTGATATCAACATGTATAAACAATATTATGATACAAACTGATTTATCTGGGCCATTCCTCCACTCACATCTATGAGATCTGGAAGAGCATTTTCCCTCGAAAAGTAAAAACATCGGCCATGGGCTATTTGGACTATTCTTCCCAAGCATAGAAGAATAATTGTCCATGATTTCTCAACCTGGACCATTCACCTAATTGGGCCATTCCTTTGACACTAATCAAAGTGCAACCTAGAGAGAATGAGTCTACCCTAGGGAATGATTGTCCCTGATTGTTGAACTTGGACCATTCACCTAACTGGGCCATTCTTCCGGCACTAATCACAGTGCAACTTGGAGAGAATGAGTCTGCCCTAGGGAATGACTTTCTGAACCATTTCCTAATGGAAATGACTATCCTGTACCAACTTCCTATAACAAACCATTCTTCGAAACTTCTCACAATTGTGAAATTTGAAAGAATGACAACCCGGAGAGGCAAACCATTCTGCTTGACCACTACTCAGAGTGACTGCCAAGAAGAATGATTGTCCTAGACCATTCCCCCACATCGACCATAAGGGGAATCATTGTTTATGGTACATTAACAATCTATCAAACCATTTTCATTACAAAAATGAATGTTCGATATGGACCATTTTTAGAAATGGAAAATGCTCGTCCGTCTGAAATCTTGGGCCACTTTCTGGACTTGAAGGTGATATCCCAAACTGAAACATTTTTTGAACTCGAAAATGACTGCCCATAAATCAATAACATATTAGTGCTCCCTCCCAACCTAGGTGATTCAGATTATTTTCGACACGAAATGAGAGCGGAGATATAATAAAGTAATGTACAGAGATATCTCATATATCCAATAATATACCATAAACGTATCAGAGATGCAACCATAAACACAGAGATTCAGTAATACACAATTTTCTATTAATGAGAGAAAATGTACAAAGACTGTAAAAATACAAAGTGAAAGACTCGCTAGAATTGTGGTATCTTATCTTTGAGAAGAGATGTGCTTTCTACTCGCATTTGCAAGAAGATGATTTTATAATGAGGCTCCAAAGACTTTGTTATCATAAAGAAAATCCAAAACCCTAACCCGGAAGATGAAAAGCCAATAGTTTTGTGAACCCCGTTTTGGGTAGTTTGGTGTATCAATTTCTTGAGGGCGTAACTTTGGCATACAATCTATGTTTGGGGCGCACGATAGCTCATTGGAAAGGTATCATCAAGGAGATTCATTTTGGGGGCTCAATCAGAGACTTTGGCTATCATTGAGAAGATCTATCTCGAAAATCCTTCATTTAGGCCCTCAAAATGGCCCTGGAAGTTAAAAACTACTAAAAATAGTAAATTACCAAAATTGCCAGAAACATGTTTTGACACAGTTGGAAAAGGAGGGTGGCCACCGATATCCACCTGGATCAATCCTCCCTACTTAGGAAGAACTGGTCTCCATTGCGTTGTGTGCCTGGGGGAGAGGAAAAAGCGTTTGTTGAATCTGCATCTTGATGCGTTGCTTGCCTTGTTGGAGAAGTTGCACTGCTTAGCTTGTTGAAGGTTGTCACAAACTTGTGGTTGCAAGGGTTGAACATTTTTAACCAGTCTGGCTACATGAGATGCCTGTGTGCAGAATGAATCTTTACACTTTGCTGCAATCTTGTCGACCAACTTCTATTGGATAGAAGGTGCTTGGACTAAGGTTGCAGTGGTGTTCTTTTGTTCACGCTTTGAAAAGACTGTGAAGAGGCTTAATATTGTAGTATGAGATACTACCTTGTGACACTGTTTAGGTCGGACAATAGTCAGAATTACCTTTGGTATCCTATAGAGATGACCCCCCAGAGTAACAATGACACTACAGGGTCGAGACTCATAAATAACATGGCACTTCCACATATACGGTTGGCCCAAGAGAACAACAAAGACATCCAGGGGGGAAACATCACATAATACCTTGTCCTTGAAGGGTTGGATGTCATATGACAATCGACACTGTTGGCTGACACAAAGATCTCGTCCTTGGCGAAGCCACCCGATGTTGTATGGCTGCAGGTGTGGTGTTGTCGACAATACCAACTGTTTGACGACCTCTGGTGAGATGAGGTTCTTCTGGCTTAGGCTATCAACAATAAAATGCAGTGGAGTCCCCTCCACCCACATCTGTGAATGAAAAAGGCGCTCCCCCTCTTCATAATCTATTGGTTCTTCTGGTTGAATTGTTGTGGTTGCGACAATAGTAGTGAGGTCTGCATCGATGGTTTGTCTTCTATCAATATTTTCATAATCAAATTCTGAATCAAGGTTCAACTCCTTGTCTTTTATCTCGACCACCAATGACTGTTTTGAGTGACATTCATCGGTGTTGTGCCAAGGGATTTTGTGGAAATCACACTATTTTCCAGTGTCCTTCTTCGTCTTTCCGTGACCCTTCTTTTCATGTGGCTTGGACTGGTTTTCAGGATGTTGTTTCTTAGGGCCATCTTTATCATACTTTGTTTTTTGCAGATTTGCAGACCCGGACTCCCATTTGTTCCAGTGCTTAAACTTCTGTTCGATTTTAACAACATATCGATAAGCATAACCGAGTGATGAGATGTCCAGAAAATCCATTTCAGTTTGGATGTATCTATGTAGAGCCCCATGGTATTTCAGAACTAAATGTCATTCGTAGTCTTTGATACCTAGCTTGGTGCACACAATATGGAAGGTATTGGTGAACTCCAAAACTGCTTCTTCCCTTTCTTTCCTTAGTGTGGTCCATCTCATGTACTGGTCCTCATAGTTGCCAACAGAGTAATATTGCTCCTTTACCGCATCCACACAAAAATTCCAAGTGGGCTCAGCCCCATATATTCCAGACTCCTCTATGGAACTTTGCTCCCAATAAGTTTCCCACCAATGTTTGACATGGTGGAGAGCCTTAAGGAGTGTGAAGGTGATCTTTTCCCTGTCGGATAAATTGTGAACAAATAAATAACCTTCTAGCATATTTTACCATTTTTCTAAGGCATCCACATCTATTTGTCCTTCAAATATGGGAATATCAAAATTAACTTATACCTTGAAAGGCGAGTGATCTGAACCCCGGGGGTGATAAGTTTCCAATAATTGGTTGATTTTTTCACTCCTTCAAAAGGATCAGCTATAGATCGTTTTACTTGAGTGATTTTCAATTAAAGGTAAAGTTGAAGTCTTATGATCTTGAATCCAAATTGAATTAAAGTCTCTGTAGATTCCTTATGTATTATATGTCATGCTTGCATTTACTGATCTATGTGCATAATTCATGAAAGTAAACATAAGGAAAAAATACACATAAGAGATATGACACTTCCCTTGATAACAGAGTTCACCCGATGTGGGCTACGTCTCTAATTCATGCTCCAAATTCTGACCGCTTTATTCTCCTCACTGTAATGATGTCTCTCCTTTACAATTTGTAAGGCCAAAGTCCCTTTTCGGTGATGACAACAAGAGATTGAAATTTGATCAAGAATGTATACAAGCTTCACAAGTTCTCATGCTCATGAGGCATCCATGATGCTGACATGGAAATCATTCCCACATACTCAATACATAAAAAGAGGAAGAATAAAATATGACCTCCATCATCACGGAGCCATAAAGTGCTTAGATCTAATGCTCAAATCCAAGCACAAATATGCAGCCCATACATAGATCCCAAAACCACGAGATTTAGAACTACTTCATTGGCCACTTATCATGCAAGTGCCACAATTTCTCTATTACATGTAACTGATTGGTTTTTATATGGAAGGAGAGAAGAAAAGAAAAGATAGAAAGAATAAGTTGATCTTGCTGCCTTGTTACAGCCTCTCCATGCTCCTTCAGACCTGTAACACGCATATTATGCTGCAACATTTAACGACAAAAAAACATAATGAAAAGCATGCTTACATTGGCTTCTCCAAAGCTTAACTTGTTGATTTGAAGCTCTGTTGCAAAAACAGACCTCACCATTGGTTTCACGTCGTTGAATTACCTAAAAATGACTGTCAAATCATCTCCATCGGACACAATCACCTTCAGGCCCTTTCTAGACCTCTCGCCTCGATTCATGTGAAATTTTGGGCAATTAATGCATTATCTGCATTGAAATCCATGCCATTGTACGACCTGGGCGTGCTTCCCCGTGCACTGGCAGAGTTCATCACTTAAGTAAAAAGGAGGGCAGAATTACCCATGAGCCAGTTTAGCCGAATTGGTTGGCTGAGGCTAAGTTAAGGCATTAGTTTAGAGGTCACGGGGTCAAATTCATTAGCCTCCTTTTTTGGCACACTTCCCAAAGCACTGCTAAAGTCGACGAATCTCTACCAAATTTGGCGGAGTGTAGTTTAAACTAAAATTTCGAAATTTTTGGCATGCACCCTCATTGGGAATTTGTCGTCTACCATGTGGCAGCCTATGATTGGGCCACATGGCAGCCACCCATTGGCCCTGCTGACCAGGCCTGCCACATCAATTGTACGAACTACCACATCAGTTGCCACATCAATTATACACACTGCCACGTCAACTGTACACACTGCCACGTCATCTGCCACATCACTGTACGAACTTTCCACGTTAGCTATATGGACTTCCATGTGGCACGATTTGATTGGTCCACGGATCGGCTCGAAAATGCCAAAAATGGGTGACATGTGGCAACCTCTGGTGCTACCACGTTATCATGTTGATGTCAACATGCCACGTGCCACCTTCCTGCTCCTGCCACGTGTGTTGTATGGATGTTGACGTCATCTGTATGAATGATGATGTCAGCAGTACATAGTCGACTCATCCCCTCATGATTGGGCTAGGTTGACCAAACTTTGACTGCAAATATATTTCAATCTGTAACTCTGTTTGACGAGTCAATTGTGTCGTTGGAAATCTTGAAACGTGCTCTTCGTGATCATGTCATTTTCATGGATTTTTGGGAAATTTGATTTTTTCCCTTTCTCTACTTGCTGAGGCCATTTTGAGCCTCCTGGGACACTTCTAAAACTTCCATGATGTTCCCTAGATCCATCTGTATCAGCAAGGTACTTCCAAAGTGGCCACTTGATGAAGACATGCCTATTGTTATCGGCATACGTTGAAGGATGTGGGCAAAATTCTCCATGATTTTGTTCCTCTGTCGCATGAGAGCTTGCTTAAGCAACAGATTAATAGAATCGTTTGCTCTATCGTTTTTCTTTTCTTCTGCCATTGAGGGTTTCTTGGATGTGCGAGAGCGATTTTCTTCAAGAGGGACAAGCTCGAGACCCAACTTGCTATACTTGGACCTCATCGGGGACATGCACTGGCAAACGATCAAGAACAACCTTCTCTAATACCACTCATCTAGATTATTTTCGACACGAAATGAGAGCAGAGATATAATAAAGAAATGTACAAGGATATCTCAGATATCAAATAATATACTAGAAATGTATCAAAGATGCAACCATAAAAACAGAGATACAATAATACACAATTTTCTATTAATGAGCGAAAATGTACAAAGACTGTAAAAATACAAAGTGAAAGACTCGCTAGAATGGTGGCAGCTTATCTTTGAGAAGAGATGTGTTTTCTACTTGCATTCGAAAGAAGATGATTTTACAATGAGACTCCAAAGACCTTTTTATCATAAAGAAAATCCAAAACCCTAACCCTGGAAGATGAAAAGCCAATAGTTTTGTGGACCCCGTTTTGGGTAGTTTGGTGTATCAACTTCCCGGGGGCGTAACTTTAGCATACAATCTTTGTTTGGGGCGCACGATAGCTCGTTGGAAAGGTATCGTCGAGAAGATTAATTTTTGGGGATCAATCAAATCCTTTGGATATCATTGAAAATTTCAATCCTGAAAAACCTTCATTTAGGCCCTCAAAATGGCCCCAGAAGTTAAAAACTGCTAAAAATAGTAAATTACCAAAATTGCCAGAAAACTGTTTTGAGCTAGTTGGAAAAGGTGGGTGGCCATCGATATCCATCTGGATCACTGTGAGTAATATATTCCTTTTCCAATAAGGAAGTCATCTCCACAAGTACCAGCTTGTAACTTAAGTACACAAACTTTTTAGCTTGGACAAAGGCTTTTCCAAAATATCTTTTATCTGCTCATCTGTGAAGATATACTGGAGAACCACTTCTCCCCTCTAGACTCTATCATGGAGAAAAGAATACTTGATCTCAATGTGCTTCGACCTATCATGGAACACCAGGTTCTCTGAAATCACAACACAACTTCGATTATCACAATATATCATGGTTGAATCCAACACCTAATCAAACAGTCCAGAAACCAGCTTACAGAGCCACACTGCCTCCATACAAGCATCACAAGCTGCAATATATTCTGCTTCTCTAGTTTTGAGTGTAACCATACTTTTGTTTCCTGCTAGTCCATGACATTGTAGAAAAGCTCAAACTAAAACATATCCAAGTAGCACTTCTTCTATCATCTGCACTCCCTGCCCAATATGAATCGATAAATTTATGCAATTGTATATCATAACTCAAACATCCCACAATGCAAATATCCAGCTAAGTATTCTCCAAATACATTAACGAGCCAATCAATTTGTCGATACATAGACGGGTCTACTAGATCATAGTCTCTGAACTTCTTCTGATCTGTCATCATGGGAGTTTTCTATGGATTTGCAATCCATCATCCCGGGCTTCTGAAGAACCATTTCAATATACTTCCTCTGTCATAGGAATTTTTCACCACGCTTATGCTATACATGAGAGGCTCTGCACCAAGTTTGCTTGAATCCATACAAGGTCTTTTTGCATCTGCATACAAGGGTCTCTTTCTGGTATACCTCAAAACCTTAAGGTTGCTCTACATATGTTTCCTCTTCAATTACTTTGTTGAGAAGAACAATCTTTACATTCATGTAATGTAAACTCCAACCCATGGATACTATAGGAGATATAATGGCTCAGGTAGAGGTATGTCTGGTTACTGGAACAAGCTGTCATCATAGTCTTCTCCCTCCTTCTGGGATAACCCTCTAGCCCTGAGTCTCACCTTGTATCTATCAATGCTTAAGTCTTTTCCACAATTTCTCACATACATTGTTCTTCATCACAGATTCCTTCCATTCCTTCTGCTTGACTGCTTCTAGTGGGTTCAAACTTGGTTCAATTGGTTGTTCTGACTTTTCTTTCTTTCTTGGAATCTTCATGTTCTTCCTCATGTTTCTCTTCAATGTTGGAGTCCATGGAATCTTCTATAGATTACATGCCCTTCTTTCATGAAGGCTCCAACTTTTTCCTTCCACCATAGGAACATAAAAGTCGATGGACAACCAAGGATATTCAAGGATTCTTTTCAAAGAAGACTTATTCTAGAGTCAAACTGAACACATGTTTCTTATCATGGCTGCTACTTCCAATGAAGAACATAGATAGATACTTCATAGTCTTTACATATTCTTCTTCAATGGATCATATTGTTGGGGATTAGCTCCCTCCTAATCCTAGCTTCATTCCTGAATGACCAATATACATGCTTTTCTTTTGGAATTATGTGATCAACTCCCTCCATCTGAGAGAGTCCATGCTTCTGTCTACTGCATCTCTCTTTTCTTTTTTCAAAGTGTCACAAGCCTATTATGGTTTCCTTTTGATTCCTAACTTCCTTCGAGTCTAAATCCTCTAAGTCTCCTTAAGTTTGTTTCTATCTATTTTGATTGCTTCCCATTTGGAAGTTGTGTCATCTTTATAAACTTCTTCTATGACAGATTCCACAAGGATTGTTCATCAAACATATTTCACAAGGGTACCTGCCAGAAACAAAAACAACAAGAGAAAGCAAGAAATATCAATCTAGAGGAGATGTTAGTTCATCTTGCGAACAAGTATAATACGCATATATATCAATAGTATTCATATGCAGTCAAGTATTCATTGCACCTAGCAATAATATAATCTTGCAAAGATTTCTTTCACAATTTGTAATGTAGCAACTATCACCCTTGATATATATAAATTTTAACAATTTAATCAAACATGGAACCTGAAGCCTCACTTACTATGGAGGGTGCGCTTGTTCTTCTGAATGCATTGAATCCAAGATTACAACTTGAACAAGATCTCTAGTACTTTCCCTGCAAACAAACTCATGTTTTGCTAGATGATATAAATTAGATAGCATATACAAGTGCATACCTTTGAAACCTTGTAGCATCGTCTAGCTTGTCTTCCAATCTGAAACTAGATACCATCTTGACAAGAAGAGATTAAAAACTCAATCAGAAGATTCAATGATTAGAACAAGCTAGAAACTCTAAAATTTCAACTTTGACCACAAATCAATTCCACCAGAAGTCAACCTTTGACTTTGACCAAAAATTCAAACCTAATGTTTTTTCTAACCGAGGGTACCAAGAGGTGCATTAGGCTAGGGTGCACTAGGATGCCAAGGAATTAGGTCAAATGATTTACTAAGAATTAGGTCAAATGCTTTACCAGAAGTGCCCGCACATAAAGGTTATGGTTTGTTGCAACTGCATAATCAGAAAACCTAGCTGTAGATGTAATTGGTGCCACAACGAGCTTAAAAAATAACTTCCCAATCTATCTTCTAGTGGTTATATTGTCTGAAGATAGTGTGGGTCCATAACCTATTAGAATAAAAGAGATGTGCTCATTTTTCCATAGACAATATAACAATATTGTCACCCAACCATAGACACGAAGCCACCCTTGAGCACCTTTAACCTTGATAGACATAATAATTCTATAAGCAAACCTTAAAACCAATAGCCAACAAAGATAGTGTATCTCTCTCCAAGGCTAGTGTACCAAGCAAAGAATCCAAACCATAACCAAGGCAGAAAGTCCAAACCATAACCAAAAGCCAAAATCCCAGTTGCAGTAGTTGCAACTACACTCCCTCTCCAAAACTTACACACCACTAGTCTGTGTGAGCTGTGAGAGTGTGAATGACAAATGAGCTCTAACACCCTCTTATTTATAGTCTTCCAAGTGACCTAACTGGGTCAACTTGTACTTCTAGAGGATAATAATTTAATATAAATTATTCTCTTGAGCCAACTTATCTTATATAAAGTTATTTCCTAACCTTCTAAGGTTTCTCTTGTTTCATGGAATATTCTAGTCTCGTTAAAGGTTACATGTAGAGGTTAATACCTCCCACATCTACCATAATATCAACAATATGCATACCACATCTAAATATTAAAGAATGGATAAAAATTATGACACTATGCTTACACTCAATGACCATAATCCCTCACAACAAATCAATTTGTTTCCATAATAGCACATAATGTCCTAGTTTTGGAGAAACTTTTCTCTTCATATCAAACAAATTTACACATACCTCATACACGAGTGGGGATTGAGATGAAATTTCCTATAAATTATAGAAGAAAATTACAGGATTTACTCATATTACATTATGAAAGACAAATTATTCTTAGATTAGAAAAAATCCGACAAGTAAGTAACCATAAGGTTTTCCTTTTAACCAAAGATATCACAACATTCCTATGAAAGACAACTAATATGAAAACTACAATAACAAAGACATCGTAACAAATTCAACAAAACATCCATGGCCAAGAATTCAATGAAATGGA
>ML782602.1:779596-796906 GCA_009831015.1 Picea engelmannii | reverse complement strand
TAGTTACCGCATCCCATTCTCGCACTCAACCAACAATTAAACATCATTATACTTTACCCCATATTACCTCTCAATTTTCCATGGGAGTGATACGTAAACAGGGAGGTCACCCGATGACTTACCACTCTGAGACCCTGCCCTCTGCCAAATTTATTGACCGCCACTGTGCCAAAGAATTCCACTTCCTAATGCCGGATTTACAGAAGTGGCACCCTTACAATAGATCCACCCCCTCTTCCTCATACCTCTTACCTTTCAAGGTTTGTCTTGGATTTCAGTATAGAACTCCCACAAAGATACCTCTCATTTTGACTACCTCAGGCTCAATACATCAACAACGACACCAATAGGTTGGTCATAGTGGTGTTCATAATTTATCACAGGAACACATTCCAGTCATAGCATCCTTGCCAGTAACACTGGATCGTGCAAAGCACCATCATGTTTCATATCTGGTTGGAAAACAATGGCAAACTCCAGAAATAGGACAAGTGGCTGACATCCAACACAGTGCAACGACAGTTCCCTCGGTGAGTGGAGGAAGCAGGGATGCTTTCGGATCTAAATAGGGAGGAATTGGACCAATAAGGAAGGACGTCAACCTTCCTTAGAAGGTGCATAGCAAGTTCGAGTCGTCTGCAACAAGCAAGAAGAAAAATAGAATGATACTATGTTAGTTTTTGTTAGCGTCAATCAGTCCTCTTGTAATAAAGCATCTTCCATGCTAATTAAGAATGGCAATGTCTACTTTTGTTATTTCATAATTAGTATGTGAGATTTTTCCCTTGCGAATATCATCATGCAGGGAATAAAAGAGGCATGTTACCGTTGTAGTTTTGGTATTGTGGGTTTAAGAAGACATTGGAAAAGCTAATACAATGAGGAAGTTTTTGTGTAGCTCGAATTCTCTAATTCTAGTTTTGTGTAGCCTGCGTTCTCACGCCCTCACACCCAGATCAGTGTCTCTTCCAAGGGTGTTTGCAAATTGTCAGATTGAAGATGCTAGACAAAGGTCAAGCTTCATTTAGCAATTCCATTTATCAAACAAGTGATGGTGGTTAAACGTCATTCAACAATGTTATTTTCTTATCAAAGACCATGATTTTTGAGAGTGCAAACAACATGATAGCCAAATCCAACACTCACTCACAATGTGCACTACATAGACACACCGTGAAGCAAAATTGATCTCACCTTCTAAGGTGCTTTCCTATTAGGTTTGTCATGACTATCACATGTGAGAATGTTGGTTATGACTAGATCATATACCAAAATATTCTCAAAGAAAAAAGGTGATGGTTTCATGCGATATAAAATTTTAGGATTTCAAACATGGAATAACAAGAATTTCTATTAGATCTTAGATCACATGATTATTTTTAGTCTTCTTTAACACACAAATGAAAAAACTGAAGAAAAAAAAGAAAAAAAGAAAAAAAAACTATGTTTTTTTTACAAAGGGATGCATAACAAAGGAAGATGGAAGTTTTATATGTCACAATTTTGTTTACTTTTTATGTGCACATAAGGTATAAAGTAATAATGGAAAAAGTAAAAGAAAATGCTAAAAGAATCAACAAAGAAATGCAATACAAAGTTTTGTGTGGACATAAGGTATAAAGTAACAACTAAAAAAAGTGCTAAAAAAATTGACAAACCGATGTAATACAAAGTTTTGTGTGGACATAAAATAACAATTGAAAAAAGAAAAGAAAAGAAAAATGCCAAAATAATTGCATTAGAATTGACAAAGAGATGCATTACAAAGGAATATGGAAGTTTTGTCTGTCACAATTTTGTTCATCTTTATGTGGACATAAGATATAAAGTAACAATGGAAAAAGGAAAAGAACATGCTTAAAATTTTTGACAAAGAAAAGCATTATAAAAGAAGATGAAAATTTTGTATGTCACAATTTTGTTAAATTTTGTGTGGATATAAAGATATAAAGTAACAGATAAAAAAAAATGTTAAAAATTGACGAAAAAATGTACAAAGAAAATGGAAGTTTTATATGTCACAATTTTGATCAATTTTTTTTAAGGAACAATACAACCATTGAAAAGTAAACTCAGTTTGTCTAGATGTATCAAAAGTATTTTAATTGAGTGAAGTCAAAAATAAGTTCAAGCAAGTAATTTACAATCCTCAGTTTTCACTTTGGCTACCAAATACTCCTAGGCCTGACGCTGTTTTGAACCTCTGAGCTCGGCCTCCTCTTATGTAAACAACCACCACAAATCGACGTCTCCAATAGGGATTTCAAATCACCAGTTTGCTAAAATACATATATGGACACTAGTGATGGCTGTTTGCTCATGCCAACAAATTTCAAAGTAAAGACCTCTAAGCAAGTTTCAAATGGAAATAGCAACGGAAATATTATGTGCAGTACAAAAATAGAGAAGAAGTCCATTAAAAACTAAACATTAAACAAATAGAGATGAAGTCCATTAAAAACTAAACATTAAACAAATAGAGAAGAAGTCCATTAAAAACTATGAACATTAAGCATCATGTTATTCGTAACATTGAATTTTGTGAAGGTGGATATGCATCGTCAGATTGTGTGAGGGTGGGTATGCCTCACCTGATTTGATTTTGAATTGCTTCAAATCTATACATATTCATTTTCATAGTACTAATATAAATATTAGTCACCCTTCTTCATCTATCACACATGTTGTACAAATATGAATTCCATAATTTTTATTTTAAAAAATATTAACAATTACCAATACCTAAAATAATCCAATATTCATTGTACCTTCCCAAAACAAATCCCAAGAAAATCAGTTATGTAAATTTATCCTACAGACTCTTAAACATGTTCAAATCTCAATTGGTTGCAAGCTGAGTATTAAGTATAATTTGATATATTATGTGGGCTGACCAATCAATGTTTTGGAATTTTTTTATAAACAAAGTAATATTAGAAACTAAAGTCAAATCCAGCTTAAATGAATGGAGCTAAAATTGTATTTGTTAGACTTAAATTCCAAAATCATCATAATCGGGAAAAAGTAATGAAAATATACGCTCAAAACCTTTGGTGTTTGGTGTTTATCTTGCTGCGAGCAATTTAAAAAAAAGCTAAAGCAGGAATATCAAATGAGTTGTGTATTCTGTGGGATTCTGTGTAAACAATCTAAAGCAAGAATAGTATATGAGTTGTGTTTGTGGGATCCATGTTGAAATAATGTTTATAATAGAATTGGTTTGGGTTTGAGTTTGTTATAGATAGTTTAACTATCTCCATTGTGTAGTTAAGATAGCGAATAGTATGAGTTGTGTTAGTGGGATTCATGTTGAAATAATGCTTATAATAGAATTGATTTGGGTTTGAGTTTGTTACAGATAGTTTAACTATCTCCATTGTGTAGTTAAGATAGCTATCTATCTTAAGCTACTTACAATTGTATTTATATATTTATATTGTGATTATATGTAATGAAAAATAGTTTTGATATGTATGTTGGTTTGCAATTATCCAACGTTAAAATTTAATAAGCAAAATTTTTAGTTATTCAAATATTGTAATATTTATAACAATTGGTGAAAAACAAAACCACTTTCTTTCTGTTTCCTTCTTTTTTAACTTAGAGAAATTTCAAGTTCAAGTCTAAGTCTAACTGTTGGTTGATTGGTTCAAATAAGTTAGCTGGAATTTTACAGTATGGTGATAGGACCTATAATTGCTAGAATACTCTGAATCTGCTGAATAGTACCATCCCACATAGTTACCCAACCTAATTTATGAGTGCTAACAAAACTTAGACCAAAACAATTGTACAGATTGAACCTCCTTAAACTCTCTCACTGGAAAAAAGAAAACTAAGACCAAAATTATTGGTGGAAAAGCAAACAGTTTATAAAATATATTTGATTACAATATTAAACCTAAAATGTTGTTGGAATTCCAATTCCAACTCTGATAGTACCCATGGACACTTGAAAAGAAAAAGAGGAATATTAAGTGAGCTGTGTATTGGTCAATGATGGGGACAGTGAAACTTTGTAAGACGATCAGGCAAAGTGGGTTCGTTCCATTATAAAAGTACATATTATTTTATGATTTTAAAGATTCCTGGGACAATTGTTACGTGATTACCACTTTGTTTACCCCGTTTCAGACATCCAGACGCAGGCGTAGAGGAGACTGGGGCATGATTTTGATTTCAAGGACTTAGGAACTGCTATTTAGTTTATAGGGAGATGAAAGCATTTCAGGTGAAGTAAAGTGCAGTGCTGCTTAGCGGGGAAGTGAGAGAATTTGGTGGGGATCATGTGGGTCAGGGATTTCTTCAACTGGGTAACTCCCAAGATTGGCGAGATTGGCAAAACAGTGAGAAATGATGCCCCGACCATGATTAAGAAGTATGTGCCAGATTCAGAGAAAGTACGACCTGTCTTGTGGTCTTTCGCTGGCGAATTGGCAAAAGAATTCGTGTTGACAACAGTCCCAGGTGGGTTTATTTAATCAATTCTCATATTATTACCTTCTTTGAAATTTCATTTCACTACTTTTCTTCTGATCTGTGTTTATTGTATAGCCGGTAGGTGGCTGTGGAAATCTTTGAAGGGACCTGTGCAGGAGATCGAAAGTGGTGGATCCTCGTCCGGCGAGCTAAAAGACACAAGGATCTCCAGGCCTGAACGTGAAAACTCAAGTCTTGAAGAGATGAAGGAAAGGATTTTCAAGCTTGAACAGGAAAATTCAGAGATGAGGGAAAATATTTCCAGGCTTGAAAGCGAAAAACCAGAGACAAGGGAAAATGTTTCCAGGCTTAAACGCGACATTAGTATAGTCCCTAGGAGCAGACTTTAGTATTGTTCAACTGTGTGTCGGAAAAAAGTATTTTCAATGGATCTAAGAAGAATCTACTTCCGTTATATATCACTGTAACTCTATGTAATTTTTCATTTATATATCACTGTAACCCTATGTAATTTTTCATTGAAATTTTGCAACATGTGATTTCATGTAAACGCAGCATATGCAATCCAGTTATTTTCTTGGTTTTTTTTTTTCTTTTCGTGAAAATGTTTCACAGCTATACAAATTCTTCAAACAAAACTTGTAAAGACATGATATATGCAATCCAATTATTTTCTTGTTTTCTTTTCATGAAAGATTTCATAGCAATAAAATTATTCAAACAAATGATTATCCTATGCTTATAGTAATTCTTTTTTGGTATACTAGCTTTTGCTGTTTCTGAAAAAAGACAAACAAATTCTGTATATAATCCTGTATCGTACTATTGAGGAGGTTTAAAAAAGGGAGAGGATTTACCTCTAAATTGTGTATTATTAATCTCATGAAGAGGATGTTCTCTAAAGGAAGAAATAAAAAACTAAGTATTATTAAAAATAACTTTGCAACAAAATTTCAATAAGGTAAACAAAGTTAAACAAAATTTCAATAAGGTAAACAAAGTTACAAAGCATATGTAATCTCAAGCAACTCTAAAATGAAATGGTTCAAGAGAGTCATTATCATGTAAAAGTGTAGCTTCATTAGAAGGAAGACCTTGATATTTATTTTTGTGGCGGAATTGGCAACTAGGGTGGTATTAGCGTGACACGGGGTGGATTCCAATTGCTACCACACTATACCAGCAGAGAGGGTTAGTTGAGGTTTGAACCAACAACATCACAAGGAGTTCCACTTCACTCCATCGCCAATTGATCTACACTGTGTGGGGTGGAAGACCTTGGTAAATTACTAATGAAGAAAACACTCATTTTGAAGGAGTCTAAAGTACCATATAAAGCACCATATTGTCCATCGTTGGTTTGTACCAATTTAGTTTCAACACCATCAAGGTTCCAATGTCCATTCAACTTTTCTTGAAAAGGGATTTGTTTATAGAGAACTAATATAATTTATTTGGTTTGTAGATCAGAATGGGCTTGCCACACTGCTAGAGCCAACAACGACACATAGAATCAGGCATGTGAATGTTCCTCTTTTACACTTCTTCAAACAAAATCATTCGTTGAAGTCCTTCTATGGTGATACAATCCAATTGGACCATTCTAAATTTTTGTGAAATATTAGATGAGGACTTCCATATTTAGGTCCCCCCATCCCATAGATCCCTCCATCTAGTAATCCATTTCTAAGAAAGCATTTTAAGAAGGTACCTGATCCAGGTGGATATCGGTGGCCACCCACCTATTCCAACTGGCTCCTCTTGTCTGTTTTCAATTCAACACGTTCTTTTGTACTTCGTTGTAATTGTGGGTTCTACACTTCTGGAGCTGTCTGAAGCCCTACACATCTTCCAGGTGGATATTGGTGGCCTCTCACCTAATCCAACTGGCTTATTTTGAATGTTTTCATGTCAGCACATCTTGTTGTACTTCCAGGGCTGTTTTGGAGCCCTAAACAATGTTTTTTGGCTCGCCACAGTCAACCTACAGTCGGAGTCAAGTTTGACGACAGAATGTGTAGTTCTCTGAAAGACCTTTCCAATGGGCTATCATGCACCTAAAACAGAGGTCGTATGAAAAAATTAGGATCCCGAGAAGTTGAGGTACCAACTTACCCATAGGGGCCCACATGACTTTTGACGTTTTACCTTCCAGGGTTAGGTTTTTGGATGTCTAGGGTTTTGCCATTCATGAGTAATATCAAAAAGGCATTTTGAGCCTCATTGTAATCATTCTGCTCAGACGGATGCCCATAGCAGCCACATCTCTTCTCAGAGATAGCTACCAACATTTGAGCAAGTGTTTCAGTTCTGCAGTTTTACAGTTTCAACATATTTCATTTATTCAATAGAAGATATTGTTCACTGGATATCTGTGGTGTTCTTCATATCTTTGTGTTTATTGTATTTAGTCTGTTAATCAGTTCGTTCTGCTCCTAAATCTGGATCAGTGGTATTAGAGCGATTTGCTCTTCATTTATTTTTATTTTTCTTTCGTGCATGTCCTTGACAAGATCTGGGTACAAGAAGTTGAGACTCGAACCAATCAAGTCATTGCAATATCAGCTGCACCGAGCCTGACAAAAACCCATGGGAGACGAAAAGAAAGATGATGGAGCAGGAGATCCTTTTAAAATGTTGCTCGAGGAATCCCTTGCACGAAAAAGGAATGAAATGATGGACAACTTTGCGCAGATCCTTCGACGGCTGTCCACATGAGAAACATCTTCATCAAGTGGCCATGCAACCCCCTTCAATGTACAGGTAAATTTTGATATTCCATTATTTGAAGGACTAATAGATGCGGATGCTATAGATAAATGGTTGAATTTGCTCGAAGAGTATTTTTCGGTCCACAATTTTCCCGATAAGGAAAATATTACTTTTGCACTCCTCAAGGCCGCCCCCCATGTTAAGGACTGGCGGGACACTTACTCTGAGAAAAAGGCCATAGAGGAATCTGCAATATTTGTGGTTTCCCCTACATGGGATTCCTTTCGAGATGTCATTAAAGAACAATACTACCTTGTTGGAAGCTACAAGGACCAGTACACTAGATGGACCACACCGTGTCAAGAAAGGGACCAAAAAGCACCAGATTTCACCAATGCTTCCATACCCTGCGCACCAAATTGGGTACCAAAGACTCTGAGTGACATTTGGTGCTCAAATACCACGGTTGTTTACATAGATACATCCAAACATAAATGGAGTTTCTGGACATCACTTCATTGGGTACAACTTATAGATACGTTGTCAAGATCGAGCAAAAATTTAAGAAGAAGAGGCGAGAGTTTGAATCTGCAAACTCCTCACAGCAGAAGCAGGGCAAAGGCGGCCCCAACCCACACAACAAGGGACATGGCAGAGATGGCCACTCTTAGGACAGCCAGTCCAAACCACAACACAAGAAGGGCAATGAGAAAACAAAGAAGGACACGGGAAAATGGTGCGAGTACCATAAAATCCCTTGGCACAACACTGAAGAATGTCGCTCCAAGCAGTCACTCGTGGCTGAGCTGAAAGCTTATGTGTTAGAGGTCGATTATGATTCTGAATCAAAACCCAAAGGAGGGAAGCAGATTATCGATGTTGAATCCAGTGCCATTGTCGCTACCACCAAAGTCCGGCCAAGCGAACCAGAAGAACTAGAGGAAGGAGGACACCTCTTTCACTCATAGATGTGGTTAAAGGGGGCTCCGCTTCATTTCATTGTCGATATCGGCAGTCAGAAGAACCTGATTTCAACAGAGGTCGTCAAATGGCTGGACTTGCCAATGACACCACATCCGCAACCCTACACCATCGGTTGGCTTCACCAAGGATGAGATCTCTGTGTCAACCAACAATGTCATCTTCCCTACGACATCAAGCCTTTCAAAGATGAGGTATTGTGTGATATTTCTCCCCTTGAACTTTATGATGTTCTTTTAGGACAACCATATTTGTGGAAGTGTCATGATGTGTATAAGTATAGACCCCACAATGTTATTATTACTTTGGGTAGACAAGTGTACATGATACCAGAGGTAGCGTTGCCTACTGCTATTTCTTTAATCTCTGCTAAGCAATGCAGTAAGTTCATTTCATAGACTGAGAAGTTCATCTTCTTTGTGATCCGTTCTCACAGTAAGTAGAAGGTCACCACCACATCTGTGGCCTCTACACAAAGCCTCTCTTTGCAGCAGAAGTAAGTGGACAGGATCATGGAAGAATACAGAGACATCTTCTCCTCACCCACCAGGGTACCGACACATTGCCAAGTCAAGCATCCAATTGTTCTGACCCCCAGTGCACCTCTACCTAATGGACCAATCTATCGTCACTCGCTGATGGAAAATGACAAAATCAGGCGTCAGATCCAAGAGCTTCTTTGAAAGGGGAACATCAGACCCAACTCCTCCCCTTGCGGAATCCCGATTGTACTGGTGCAAAAGAAGTATGAGACGTGGTGACTCTGCATTGATTATAGAGCCCTAAACAAAATCATAGTCAGGAACCGGTACCCAATTCCCAGGATTGATGACCTTCTTGAACAACTCAAGGGGGAAATGTTCTTTAGCAATATTGACCTAAAGTATGGCTACCACTGGGTTCCCATCAAGCCAACTGATGTATGGAAGACAAACCTTTAAATATAAAGAAGATCTCTTTGAATGGTTGGTCATGCCCTTTGGCTTAATAAATGCACCAGACACATTCGTGAGGTTGATGGATGATGTATTGAGAACCTTCACCAACTCTTTTGTGGTAGTATATTTGGATGACATCCTCATATTCAACAGAACTTGGGAGGAGCACATGCAACATATTCAATAGGTTTTGAGCACTCTGCGACAACACAAGCTATATGCCAATTTGGAAAAATGATTTTTTGGCATGAACATGGTACAATACTTGGGATACATTGTTGATGAGCATGTGGTACATGTTTATCCAACTAAGATCCAAGTCATTCATGACTGGCCAACATTGACCACACTAACCGAGCTTCAGAGCTTCTTGGGACTCACCAACTTCTATCGACGGTTCGTGTTGGGATTCTCCCATATTGCATGGGCCCTTAGCCAAGTGACCAAGGGAGTTGGCAAGGCCAAGTTCATGTGGGGGAAGGAACAACAACGAGAATTTGATGATCTGAAGCATCGCTTGTGCTCAACTCTAGTACTCTCATTTCCCAATCTGCATCAACCATTCGAGATTAAAACTGATGCATCTAACTATGTTGTAGGCACAATTCTCACTCAACATGATCATCTGGTGGAATACCATAGTGAGACACTCTCATATACTGTCCGGAAATACCCCACCTATGACAAGGAAATTTATTCCATCATACATGCCTGCCGTCAATTGAAACATTACATTCTAAGAAAGGAGGCGATCATCCACACTGATCACAAGCCTCTGTAGTTCATATATACACAAGAGAAATTGCAGAATGACCACCATCATAAGTGGTCCACCTACCTGCAACAATTCCATCTCAACATTAAGTATAAGACGGGGATCTCAAATCGTGTCGCTTACTGCCTCAGTTGACCTCCCGTGGCTTCCCTCACCACTGTGCTCCATTCCTGTGGACATGAGGCATCTGAGTGACCCCACCTTTAACAACAATATCCAGACTTCACCACCACCTATCATCTCTTGGGTACAGATGCTACTGTCACCGATTTTCACATCCAGGAAGAACTATTATGTCATCTGAGCCATCTCCTTGTTCCTACAAGAGAGCGTGCAAAGATAATTTGGGAAGACCACTAGAGCTAGATGGCCAGACATTTTGGCATGGAGAGAACTGTGGACATTCTTCAAAAACATTTTTATTGTCCAAAACTTCGACAAGACGTCAGCAAGTATATCATATCTTGCACTGCTTGTTCCATTTCCAAGCTGACCATCAAGAAGTAAGGCTTATACACCCCTCTTCATACTCTCGAGAAGCCTTGGGAATCCATCTCAATGGATTACATGTCTGGCCTTCCGTCTAACAAGCAAGGCAATGATTGTGTATTTGTGGTCATTGATAGATTTTCGAAGATGGCCATCCTCATAGTCTGCAAGAAGAATATCACAGTAGCAGACACTACCAAGCTCTTCTTCGAATGAGTGTGGATCCATTTTGGGATACCACAGAACATCATCTCTGATCGGGACAACAGGTTCCTCAACACATTTTGGTCGAGTCTCTGGTCATAGTTGGACACCAAGATCACTAAATCCACTTCTTTTCACCCCCAAACCGATGACCAAACAGAGGTAGTCAATCGGATGATTGTGGAGATCATGTGCATGTACAACTCTAAGCATCCACGTACATGGGATGAGAGTCTCCCCTATGTTCAACACAATTACAGAAAGGCTCTCCATAGCTCCACCAACCATAGCCCATTTCAGGTGGGGTTGGGATTCCAACCCTTGGGTCCCATTGATGTTGTACTACCTCTTTCTACCACACAGACATACTCTTCCCATGTTCAGTGTGATACCAAAAAATCCACCATATTCATTGAGAGGATTCAACACATCCGCCAACAGGTCCAGGAGATTTTGCAGAAATCCAATGCTAAGTACAAGCAGCGCCATGATCAACAAAAGGTACCACACCAGTTTAAGGTTAGAGACAAATTTTGGTTACATTTGCAGAAGGAGCATCTCACAGGGCCCCATCGGAAGCTCCGCCCACTTCGCTATGGGCCTTACACTATCACCAAGGCTGTGGGTAGCAATGCTTTTGAGATCAACAATCCACCCTTCCTTAGCTTGCACCCAGTGTTCAATGTGGACCTCCTTTAGCCATATTTTCCACTATTATTGGACACCTCAGCGATCACAAAACCACTGGCACCAACAAAGCTCAACCCTGATTGCATGGAACAAGCGTCCACTGATAAGATAGTGGACACACGGGTCAAGGGCACTCACCAACAGAGGATCCAACTTTATCGGGTTGTCAAGGCAGGGTAACTTCTCCACCAAGGAAAGTGGCTCACCCAGGGCCAAATCTAGCAGAAGTTTCCTTACCTAATGGGGGAAATCAACGCAATGGATACCATTTCTTCCTAAGGGGTGAGGATTGATCCAGGTGGATATCGGTGGCCACCCATCTATTCCAACTGGCTCCTCTTGTCCATTTTCAGTTCAACACGTTATTTTGTACTTCGTTGTAATTGTGGGTTCTACACTTCTGGTGTTGTTTGAAGCCCTACACATCTTCCAGGTGGATATTGGTGGCCTCTCACCTAATCCAACTAGCTTATTTTGTATGTTTTCATGTCAGCACATCTTGTTGTACTTCTAGGGTCATTTTGGAGCCCTAAACAATGTTCTTTTGTCTCACCACATTTAAATTATAGACAAAGTCAATTTTGACGGCTGAATGTGTAGTTCTCTGAAATACCTTTCTAATGGGCTATCATGCACCTAAAATGGAGGTCGTATGAAAAATTTATGACCTCGAGAAGTTGAGGTAACAACTTACCCATAGGGGCCCACATGACTTTTGGCGTTTCACTTTCTAGGGTTAGGTTTTTGGATGTCTAGGGTTTTGGCATTCATGAGTAATATCAAAAATTCCTTTGGAGACTCATTGTAATCATTCTTCTCAGATAGATACGTGTAGCAACCACATCTCTTCTCAGAGATAGCTACCACCATTCAAGCAAGTGTTTGAATTTTGCAGTTTTACAGTTTCATCCTATTTCATTTATTCAATAGAAGATATTGTTCACTGGATATCTGTGTTGTTCTTCATATCTCTATGTTTATTGTATTCAGTTTGTTAATCAGTTCGTTCCGATCCTAAATCCGGATCAATACCTATCCATATGAGAAATGACAAAATGTTGTACTTTTTAGGTCTAAAACCACCTTCTTCCATGCTTCCCAAATTCTTTGAAGCATAAGGGAGCCACCAATATTGAGATCACTCAAAGAAAAATTCACATTATTGAGTGAGAACAATGTCTTGATGTTGGATCTATAGTTTCCTTTGACGATTACATATTTGAATGAAATCTTTCAAGGTGATTCACCAACAAGTGATCTCACTATCCATTTTATTGACAAGATGGCTCCTTGTATTATGAAATTATTTAATCCAAGGCCCCCTTGTTGTTTGGGAAAGGTATAGATACTCCATGGAATCATAGAAAAATCATAATCCCCCTTAAATTTTGACTATAACAAACCTCGAAGTAATTTTTTTGGATGATGGATTTGGGAAACAAAAGGAATTAGAAAGAAACATAAAAATACATCTCACTTGAAGGATTTTTCCTAGAATTGTGATTTTACTAGCAAAAGGTAAATCTTTGAATAACCAACTATTAATTTTACATTGAATTTTTTGAAGCCATCAATTTCACATAAAAGAGACTCAGGTAGACCATTTATACTAAAAGGAACTCATGGGTATTTAACTATATCTCCATCTCTCATGTGCTTCCAATGATGACTCGTGGATGGTTCAATCAATCTGGTTTCTCCTCCTCTCCAATCAACCCATAATTTAGATTTCAAGTCACTTACCACTGCTTTGGTTGTAACACAATAATTATTCAAGTATTCTAAAAAACCTTTAACATAATCTTGTAATAGGGAAACAAATATATGGTCATGGTGATTGAGCACCTCACCACCTCCTAGAAAAGTAATACCATGTATTTTTCCTAAGCTCTAGCAACTGTTAGAAGATAACCAAGTGTATAAATAACGATGACATAAAGGAAGGGGACAAGAGGGCATCCTTGCACTATATATTTATGTGAGATAATTTTATCAAATAAGATGTCATTAACAAAAACAAAAGTTGATCCATTGTGGAAAGGGGATTTCACCATTGAAACAAATTGTTCTTCAAAATCAATCCTTGATAGCAAATTCAAGATGAATGACTAGCCTGTAAAGCGCCTTTAACATAACCTTGTAATAGGGAAACAATGAGATTGAGCACCTCACCACCTCCTAGAAAAGTAATACCAGACCTTGAGCTCTAGCAACACCATGTATTTGACCTTGATCTATAGCAACTATTATAAGACAACCAAGTGTATAAACAATGATGAAATAATGGAAGGGGATAAAATGACATCATTGCTTTATATTTATGTGAGATAATTTTATTAAATAAGATGCCATTAACAAAAATAAAAGTTGATGCACTATGAAAAGGGGATTTCACCATAGAAACAAATTGTGCTCCAAAACAAAACCTTGATAGTGTATTCAAGAAGAACAAATATCTTATAACACCTTTACCATAATCTTGTAATGGGAAAACAAAGATATGGTCATGGTGATTGAGCACCTCACCACTTCCTGGAAAATTAATACCACATGTTTGACCTTGAGCTCTAGAAACTACTAGAAGATAACCAAGTGTATCAATAATGATGACATAAAGGAAGGGGACATAAGGGAATCCTTTCCTTACATATTTATGTGAGATATTTTTTTCATATAATATGCAATTAACAAAAATAAAATTTGATCCACTATGGAAAGAGGATTTCACCATAGAAACAAATTGTGCTCCAAAATTGATCCTTGATAGTATATCCAAGATGAATGACTCGCCTATTATGTCACAACTCTGATCAAAATCAATCTTTAGAAGCAACACTTGCTTCCCTATTTCCTTGGTCGATTAATCTCTTTCACATGCTATCAACACTATGTTAAGAATGAACTTACCTTGAATGAATCATGTTTTCTTAGGTCTAACAATTCAAGAGGCAATGTGCATTATCCTTAAAGATAAACCTTTATCTAAGATCTTATAAGACATGTTGAACATTGTATTAGGGAACCATGAGTTAATAGTGTCTCTGGTAGCACTATTAGGTATGGGCTTTATCAAACCTTGATTTTGGAACCCACTGAGTCTTCATGTGTGAAACACCTTGTGCACCATGCATAACATATCACCATTCCACATCTTCTTAAACAAATCACATGGATAGCCATACAGCCCTGGGGATTTACAATTTTTCATGTTGTTTAAAGCTTCAAAAAGTTTCTCTTTTGAAACATTTGCACCAAGAATATCCCACTTAATGCTTTATATCTTCGAAGGGAGTACTTTTTGATAAGCCTCTCGAGTAACCTCAACACTTTCTTTCATGGGAAATTCAACAAAAATGTCTCTCTAAGTGTACCACAAACACCTAAGTTTTTTTATCCAAGCCTTCAACAAGAGCACCATTGGGATTCCTCAAACCCATGTTTTTGTATGGCATGTTTTTACACTTAAGATAATCAAAATAATACTTGGTAGGTTCCTCACCTTCTTTGATCCACTACAAATATGAATGGTTTTAGCTCCATGGGCATGGTATTCCTCCATGCATCTAAAAATTTATTCTTTCTTAGCTACTTATTCTGGAAGTTTAACATAATGCAAATCCTCTTCAATAAAAGTTTGAATTGCAGACAACTTTAGTCTTTCTTGGTTCTCTCTTCTTTAGAATTAAGATACCATCTTACCCCAACACTGAAGAAACTTTTAAATTGTTCTTTTGATGGTAGCATCTCACCATAGAATCGATTATGTTCTCCCTAAGTCCTTGGACCCAATTTCCATACTCTAAATCCAAATCAAAGGCATTCAATTTGAAAAGAAGCAATGCAAGTAGAGGAGTTGAATAGATCATATCTTCATATTGGATTCAGAGCATGTGTGAGCAATAGTTCCAACACACTATCCACTCTTGTGAGAGAAATACAGACTTGATTTAGGAGCATAAATCTAATTAAGTATTGTTTGATTCCTATCAGTTGCCCTCCTTATGTCAGAGCAAGGGAATCGACCCCCAAAGTCAAGATGTTTTTGTTTCCAATTAACATAAAATATTTGGAATCGACCTCCAAAGTCAAGATGTTTTTGTTTCCCATTAACATAAAATATATGGAATGTAGCTCTACATCAAGCCCAAGCACTCTTTATTAAATGAGGGCCTTGAAAGTGTTCTACAATTTGCTTGACACAATTTTTTTCTTAATCCAACATGTTTGTAAATTCTATCGACAACAAAATTATGAAATGATCCAATTTGTTTGGATCAAAATCATCATCCCAACCGTAACTGTTGGATTACTGAGAGGGGGGGTGAATCAGTAATAGAGCAATTTAATCCATTTTAACCATATAATCCAAGTGTTATATCAATGAAGCATTATCATCCAATAACTGCAGAGTAAATAAGCAATGGAAAAATGAACAAACATACACATACACAATACACCAGTGTTTTACGTGGAAACCAAAATCAGTAGAAAACCACAGAATGTTTTTTCTTATATGTCTTGAAGAATTACATTCATTGGAAGCACCAACTTCTTTTGTTTTCCAGCTGCAACTGGAAGGAGGCTCCAACCCCCTAGTTTCTCAGGCTACAACCTAAGGGAAGCTCCAACTCCCCAATTCTCTGGCTACAACTAGAAGGAGGCTACAAACGCCTATGTTCTCCGGCTACAACCGGAAGGTGGCTACAACCACATGTCCTTGCCCCGTCCTGCCACCCTGAAGTAGAAGTAGAATGATGGAACCACTGTCAACCTTTCACTGTGAGATATACCATTGTAAACCTGTACCAATAAATCTGAACCATGCATCAACCTGTACCTCAACCTGTACCATAAGCAATTGCATCAACCATGCACCAACCTGTACCAAATAACCTGTAATCAACCTGTACCATAAAGAAGTGCATCCAACCATGTACCAAGTATGTACAAATCATGTGTCAACTACTCATCAACTATGACTCATCAATATGTACCAACATCATCAACTATACACCTCATGTATGTGCGAACTCATCAACTACTTGTCTCAACCATGTACTCAACATGTACCTCAACCAAAAGCCCTCATCAATTTCATCATCCAAATCTGATTTGTAGCTCTGTAATAGACTTGGTGTATAAGATCACATTCTTGCAAACCTTCCTTAACTTCAACAACAAGAGACTAGTATTTTCATCAAACTTTTTTTTAGTCTCACATGCCTAGTTTTGGATTAGTCAACAACCCTAACTTGAAGTAATCATAACTTTGTACCTGTAATGTATAAATATCTGAAATTGATACACAATGTTCTTCAGTGTGTTTTGTGCAATTCCTCCAGGTGTCACTACTTGGAACCTCTCAGAAAAATATTTATAGCAAAAATGACATACCTTGCTGAATTCTGGCTTATTCTAGAGAGAGACCTTGTAGAGAGTTCCCTGCATGGAATATTTGTTGAATTGATCTGAAACTATTACAATGCATACTACAGACTATACCCTAACCAACACATTTGGTTTCACTGAATTTGGATCTGTTATGAAGAAGTTACATGATGTGTTTACCCAAAACACCTGTTTTTGACTAGTTTCAGGACTAGCCACAAACCCTATTTTCCACGGAGTGTAACCCCAAAAATACAATGACCCACAAGCTGATTTTTTTAGCACAAATACTTGGATAGGTTTTCTCAATGGCATAGAAATTTCACGGTCTGAATCATTATAGAAAAAAAATTATAGAGAAAATTGTGAGATGACCTATAAATAACATACCTTGAAAGCACCATCAAAAGAATTTATCCTTCCTTGCATTTCGGCCTTCTTTTTTTCACCTTCCCTCATAATTTCGGCTTAGATATCCTTGCTTACCTCGGACACCTATAGATATTCAATATGCTCAAGTGTGTTTAAAATGAGAGAGCCTTGCCTCTTATTATACTCTCCAAGTAGCTTCCTTAAAAACATCTTCTAGGTCACTTGGCCCCACTTTCCTTATTTTAGGGTTAACCCACTTCTAATTTCTCCATTAAATTTATTATTGAAACAATTTATTTTGTATTCACTTTGAATTATAAT
>ML782602.1:739170-751988 GCA_009831015.1 Picea engelmannii | reverse complement strand
AAGCTTATAACCTTTCACACCATCTTTATAACCAATAAAGATACACTTTTCAGCCTTTTTTATCCAGCTTACTTCTATTTTCCTTTGGAACATGTACATAAGCATCACAACCAAACACTCTAAGATGTTGAAGAGAGGGTTTCTTTCCAGACCATACCTCGTGTCGAGTTTTATCATCCAATGATGATGAAGGTGATCGATTGACCAAGTAACATGTTGTACCCATTGCCTCTGCCCATAATTCTTTTCCTAACTCGGCACCGCTGAGCATGCTCCTTGATTTTGCCATCAGTGTCTTATTCATCCTTTCTGCAACTCCATTCTACTGAGGAGTGTATGGAGTAGTATTTTGTCTTTCTATACCACACTTCTTACAGAATTCTTCGAATTCATTTCCGCAGAATTCTCCACCATTATCTGTTCTCAATACCTTTATTTTCTTCTCTATCTAATTTTTTACCAGAGCCTTAAACTCTTTAAATTTATCAAATACCTCATATTTATTTCTAAGAAAACAAATCCATGTGTTCCTTGAAAAATCATCTATGAATGAAACATAATACACAAATTTACCTAGGGATGGAATAGGAACAGGTCCAAACACATCACTGTGTATCAACTCTAAGATCCCCTTTGCTCTTGTAGCACCAGATGGGAATCTTACTCGTTTATGTTTACCATATATGCAATGTTCACAAAAATCAAAATCCACAGTGAAATTAGACATACCTTCAACCATACCTTTACAGTGTAGTGTTCGAAGGCCCTTTTCTCCAATATGTCCCAGTCTTTGATGCCACAACATGGTCTTCTTTCCAGGGACAATATTGGTCTTGTCTTCTTTATTTATCTATTCAGGGAAAACATAACTGTTACACCCATTAGTATAAGTGCTTCCCAACAACTTGTACAGATTTCCACACTGAACTCCCCTCATCAACACCATTGCTCCTCATACCATCTTGCAAGTGTTCTTTCCAAATACAGTATCCACTCCTGCATAATCCATCTTGCTTATGAATATTAGGCTCCTGGCTAGTTTTGGAATGTGCAGAACCCCAGGAAGTGCTCTAATCCTTCCATCTTTTAGCAACAACTTAACCCTTCCACGTGCCAAGATTTTTGCTATCGAGTTATCTCCTAGGAATACATCACCACCATCATATTTTTCATATTCAGAGAACCACTCCCTGTGAGGAGTCATATGGTATGATGCACCTAAGTCGATCAACCATGCATCACATTCTGCATGTGTACTTGTAGATGCCAAGTAAACATCACCTTCTTCTTCAGTGGAGGTTTTTGCTTCTATGGAAGAGGTACTGTCAGATCCCTTTGGTTTTTCAACCTTCTTAGACCTGCAATCTTTCTTATAATGCCCTGTTTTACCACACTTCCAACATTTCCGCAGAGATTTTCCTGGAGACTTAGATCTACCTATAGATTTAGATCTCCACCCCGAAGGCTTACCAGGGTTCTTGTCTTGGGTATGCCCTCTTACAAATAAAGCATCTGTGCTATGACTATCCATGCTTTTTTGCCTCATCTCTTCAGATAACAAGGATGAAACTACATCCTCATACTTCAATGTAGATTGAGTGGTACTACCAATTTCTACAACCAGATTATCCCAAGAGTCTGGCAAAGAACATAACAAAGTAATACACTTATCTTCTTCTGAAATCGTAATATTAACAGAGACAAATTGACTTACCAGAGTATTAAAGGCATTTAGATGTTCTTTCACAGAATCTCCATCTTCCGTCCTAAGATGATTCAACTTCTTTCGAAGAAACAACTTGTTTACAAGGGACTTTGATTGATACAAATTCCCCAACTTATCTCATAGTTCCTTGGCTGTATATTCTCCCGAGACATTCAACAAAACCGAATTTGCCAGGCAGAGTCGAATAGTACTCCTTGCTCTTCTATCCAACTTCTCCCAATCTTCCTTCAACATACTAGTAGGTGGTGTACTGGTAGTTTGTGTACTAGTAGGTTGTGTACCAATAGCTTGTGTGCTAGTAGACGGTGTACTAGTAGGCTGTGTACCAGGATCCACAACGATCCATTGTTCTTTGTCTACAAGAAGGTCCTCCATCTTCAACTTCCATAGCTCAAAGTTTTTACTGTTGAACTTCTCTATCTCAATTCTAGAAGAGCTTTCCATTCCTCTTTCTGCACTCAAATCACCAATGCAAAAGCTCCCACTAAACCCAGGTTTATCACAGACCCAAGATAAACTTGATCTATCAAGACCGATCCAAACCCTCAACAACAAAGGCATCCCTCTGAAGCCAAAAATGAGCTCTGATACCACATGTAAGTTTTAAAACTACGAAGTAAAAAAATGCATATATATTCTTAAGAAAAACATAAATTAATCAATGGCTCATTCACACAGTACACAGAGATTTATACCGGAAATCCTCAACTGGGAAAACCTTTCTTATATTCATTATATAGAATTTCACCATTCACTATACAATATATACAATGTTTTTAGGTATTCTGTAGATACCAAAACCCTAATCCCTAAAACCGAGATTATTTTTAGTAAACCGCTAAAAATAGCAAAAACCGCCAAAAAAAAAAAATTCGGGGCGTTGCGCGTAACCAAGGGGGGCATACCTGCCCCCCCCCCTGGGACCCCCCTAGGAAAGCGCCTGGCGCACATGGAACAAGCAGAGCACTGGTACGAGGGATCATCAGATGCAGTTGTCATATCTGACGCACCCACACACATACATGCAAAGAATATAACACATGCCCAACAACATTAATAAAAAAAATGTTTCCCTTTATGAACTATTATGTCTTCAAAGTGATTTCATCTTCATAATATAAAATATTTATCTTCTTTGACTATAACTCCTATTATAGATTCTTCGAAGAAAAGCCATCATGTGGGACAATCTAGTGATTTTTTGGATAAAATATTGGCTTCAGAGTTATATTTCCTATGAACATGCATAAACTTTATCACTTCAAAAACATCTTTTAGTCTTCTGATTTTTCCTTTTCAGGTGTCCAGATATAACAGATTCAAATTTGATTTATCATTTATCCAGTCAATAGCCACCTTTGAATCCCCAACCACCATCATCTTGTTTATGGATAAACATGTTGCAAAGTGAAGGAGACCCCATAATCCCATAACTTCTGCTTTCATATTGTTTCCTTTCCCTCCAACAAAATGTCCTCTGAATAAGTGATCTAGGTTAATTTTAAGAAAAAAACCAATGCCACAAACTACATCAACATAAGCACCATCAAAGAAGCCTATAGGAGAATCATCAAAATATATTGGATTGAACATGACTTCCATATTTTCCACTTCACAAGCCTCATTGAGTTCTGAAATAGAAAGAAGGATATTAGTGACTATTTTGGAATCTTGTCTGAGCATATTCTCGAATAAAATATTGTTCCTATTCCATAATCCCCATATCACCAGAAAGGGAATATGCCACATATTTGTGTATTTTGTGAACCGGAGAACCAAATTATCTTCTAAAGAAGAACAATACCAAGATTCCGAGAAGTTTAAATAGCTTAGGACCTCTTTCTAAATGTATTGAGAAGTCGCACAATGTACAAAGAGATGTGTAGTCATCTCTTCACCTATGAGGCGGAGGCTACAAACCGAAGGGCCAATCCCTCCTCTTTTCCTATAACTTCCACCAGTTAAAATATAGTCTTTCAGACACAACCACATAAACCAAATAATCTTGCCTGGTATCCTAACTTTCCAGATTGCCTTATACCACCATTTATTTTCATCCAAAAGATTCATAAAGGATATAGACTAATATGCTAAATTAACATAAACAAAAGCCATGGCACCGTTCCAAGACCATACTAACTTGTCACTTGAATCATTGAGTGTGATACCACTACTCCTCAACATTAAGATGAAATTGTTCCATTCTGTGGCCAACTCACCTGTCAGTCCAAGATGATTAGCCTCAATCCACTCTTTCTTAAGACCAACTTCAAATGGAAATGTCGCCTGAGATAGAGAGAATATATGCAATTTATTGAGGTGTTTAATAAGAGGACCTGTTATCACATGAACTTGTCAGAGTCTTGTGGGTTTGTGGTTTCTACCTAAGGCTGTATTTTTTCCCCGTCTCTCTCATTTTCGCAGACCTAAGTCTCACGTTCCCCCCCTTCATCTTGTAAAATCATTTTCATTTCCCCCCCCTCTATGTTTAAAGTGCCCCGGTCCCCCTGTTTTCTCGAGCCCTCAGCCAGTCGTCCAAGTATTTATTTTTGCAGGTTGCAACCATAAGCACGAAGCACAACACTTAGAGCGGTCTGATATGGACTCGAATCAAGCGAGCGGGTAGGATCAGTTTTTAGTGGCTGGGATTCCATGAGGAGTTCAGATCGATGGTTCACGGATATTCGAAATTTGAAATTTGTCCGAGGTTTAATGCCGGCGTAAAAGCCTGAGATCTAAGGTCGAGCAAAGGTTTAATATGGGCCGTAGATCTCATTAGGAGAGATCAACGATGAATAGTAATCATGGGAATTAAGAGTTTGAAACATTGTTTAAGTTGTTCGTAAAAATTTCGAACCCCTGAAACCTTAAATCAGCAGGAGTCGTCTAATCCAGCAAGACGCGTGGCACCAGATCCGAGAAGTCGTAGTTTCACGAGTCAAAGGTTTTGGCATGGAGCACGGTGCAAGTTCGTGAAACATGAAGTCCCAAAACGCTTGTAGGTATGAGCCCTAGGTCATGGCCCGAGGTCACATGTAGGATGGAGCAATGAAGAGGAGTTGCGCCAAAGGACGAAAGCGCCCGTTTTGTTAGCAGTAGAAGATCTATATGGCCTTGAGATGTTGGGATTGACTCGAAGAAGTTGTGGGCACCGCATGGAAAATTCATGGGTGTCAGGCCTCATCCCGATCCCGATGAAGGTAGTTAATGAAAAGAGGGAGTGGTGGTTGAAACCTCGTCTCACCCCTTAAATGGAAAGAATGAAAGAACTAACCGTAGAGGCAGATTGTCAACTCAAAGTCCCCCTGTCAATGAATTTTCTTGCAAATCCCATACCGATATGAGCTTGCGTCTGACAGAAGAATGCATGTGCAACCTGACAGAAGAAGTTGTAGACGAAAAGACTTGAATGCAGTGGTCAAATTGCGCCCCTAGTGGTTGTGGGCAATTC
Source organism: Picea engelmannii (assembly GCA_009831015.1). Classification (NCBI taxonomy): domain Eukaryota; kingdom Viridiplantae; phylum Streptophyta; class Pinopsida; order Pinales; family Pinaceae; genus Picea; species Picea engelmannii. The sequence continues at coordinate 746,811 of ML782602.1, read as the reverse complement.
TGAATATTTAGGAGTCATTTTGATATTTTGTTATGGTCAATGGTAGAACTAAGCTCTCGATTGTAAAGTTTTAATGAAGCCTTTGGTTCTCTGGTTATGTGTTTCCATTTGAGACTTCTTGTTTAATGACAATCAACTTTCTTTTCATCTTTATTGCTTCTCATACTGAAGACTCGGGCATGGAGGATCCAGTCAAGTTGTTGTAACCGTATTGTGATGTATGTTTTATTTCAATATTATTATAGCGTTTTCAGCGTCCTAAAGTTTTGGATCCAAGAGGATCTTTTATTTGAAGCTTTTCCTCCTTAGGCTGCTGGAAGACATGATGTCCATAGAAGAACTTTACATTTTCTCCTCAAGTTCTTCCTCTTGCTCACCCTTATTTCAACCTATTGTCTGAAGTTATATCAATACCTCATCTACATGTGTACACTGGCCCAGTTTTCTGAGTTAAAGCGATATTATCTTGAGTTTGCGTCCATTAGACCCCCCTTAAATTCATTCATTGTGACATAGAAAATTATGGGTACTAGGCTTACCTCTGTCGCAATCCAGAGGTGACTTCTAGTGCTAACAGGACCCATGAGTCTGTAAATCATTACTACCGATGAAAGGATCTAACCCAATAATGACTTGCTTGCCACTACCAATCGACCAATCCATCCATCGTTTAATAACATGCAGTGAATTCATAAAGTGTTTCCAGATGATAGAAGCTATAAGAAACTTATATTCTTCAATACGTATTCATGATGTCAAGTCTATACCTTTCAAATACTTCTTTTTTAGAACCCTGTTCCACAAACCTTTACCATAAAGGCCTCTCCAACATGATTTGGTAGCCAAAGACTGGGCGAACGAAAATATATTTCGAATACCCCATCCACCATTATCTTTTGGCCTGGTGATGTTTTGCCATTTTTTTAAGTGATAGCCTGTATCTTTCCTAGCTTCTCTCCAAATAAAATTTGCAATGACCTGCTTGATCCTGTGAAGTATGGAAGAAGGAACCTTGATGAGACTAAGCCAATACACAGGGAGGATTTGTAACATAGATTTATCTAATATAATTCTACCTCACCTAGAGAGCCATCGGAAGGACCAATTCCCAATCCTTTTCTCAACTTTTTGGATCATCCATTTCCAATCTGACACCCTATAGTTGTTAGGATTTAAATAAAACCAAGATATTCCATTCCATCATAAATACTAGAAACATTTATATTGAATGTTGCTTGGATTCTATGTAATAACCCTGGGTCAATATTTTGTGCAAGGAAGCATGACTTTTGACAATTAACTTCCATACCAGAGGCAAGACACAATTTTTTTTAAATTGTTTGAAACTCCATCCAGTCCTCAAAACTTTCAATGCCTAAAATAAGAATGTCGTCAACAAAGAAAAGGTGGGAAATAAAACTCTCAGTAGCCACTTTGATACCATGAAACTTCCTTAACTCCACCGCCTTTTGCATTAGTCTGCTAAAGCACTCGACAACCAAGAGGAATAATACGGGGGAAAGAGGACAACCCTGTCGCAGACCTCGATAGCTCTTAAAAAAATCAGTGGGTGTGACATTAATCAAGACAACCATATTGAATGAAGAGACACATGCCATGATCCACAAGGTAACTTCCCATTTTAATCCAATTTGAATTAACATCATCCAAATAAATTGCCAACTTACTTTGTCATATGCCTTCTTTAAGTCCAACTTAAGAATAATAGAGTTTACCTTCTTAGTCTTTGCAACATGTAAACACTCTTGGGAAATCCCTACATCATCAAATATCAATATATATTTGAGGAAACCAAACTGCTCAGATGAGATACTTGTAGCCAACTTGTCCTTCATCTGGTTTGCAACGATTTTAGAGATTACTGTATACAAAAAATTACATAGGGCAATGGGCCTAAAATCATTAAAAGTTTCTGGCTTGCTCACCTTAGGGATTAAGGCAAAGAAGGTAGCATTGAGAGCTCGTGGAATATGACCTGAATATATGGATTCCTCAACCACCCTGTGAAGATCCTCCCCCATAATGTCAAAGAAATCCTGGAAGAGTTCTTGTGTCTACCCATCCGAACCAACGTTTTCTTCCTTTGGCATTTTATTAATTGTTTCCTTAACTTCCTCCAAAGTGACAGGCTTGCGTATCTCATCAATTTCATCATCATTGAAAAACCTAGGCACATCCTTAAGGACACTAATCTGATTACAAGTATCCTTTACCACTATTGCATTGTATTGTGATTGGAAATGTTTAAAAGCAACCTCTTTTATATATTTTTCAGAAGACTTGATGCATCCATCATCATCTGCAATATCCCATACAGTATTTTGACATCTCCTTTGTGTAGTGTATTTGTGATTTTTTTTTGTATTTTTGTCACCCTTCTCAATCCAAATAGCCTGACTTCTAAGTCTCCAAGTAGACTCTTCCGATTCAAGTAACTTATCCTTTTTTTGTTTAAGGGATCTGAGAAGATTCAATTCTTCTAATGCAAACACCTGTGAAGAACATTTCTTAAAAATCTCTGCCATTTTTTATTCAATACATAATAGCTCAGAATGATTTTGCATCTTTTTGTTAAGATTCCAAAGGACGACATCATTCTTTAACTTCTTCAATTTTTCACACAACAGGTGGATCGAAGAACCGTCAGACCAATACTCCATATATTTCCATGTGGTTCTAATTAGGGAAGAAAATCATGTATCAGTAATCCAAGTGCTATTAAATTTGAAGGGAGGAGCATCTTTATGAATACCCTTCTCACACCGTAAACATATCGGGTTATGATATGAGATAGTGGAGTTTATGGTTCATGATCTCATTTGATAATGGTTGTTGAGAAAGGTTTCATCAATAAGAAAACGATCCAATATTTTCGCAACTCCTGTGGCACCAACTCTTCCATTTCTCCATGTAGGTGTCATTTGGTTAGGTTGTATATCCACTAACCCAGTAGCTTGGATAATATTCAATAAGTAATCTATGAGAGGATCACTCCTAGACGAATTTCCCCACACCTCCTGGGTAGAAATGGTAAAATTCAAATCACCTCTAACTATAAGGCCCTCTTCACTCAATAAAACAGAATCCACAAGGGGTTGCCAAAAACTTTCTCTGTCTTTATAAGGAGCGTAGCAGTTGAGCAGTTTCATCTTTTCAGCAGAGTCTTTAATTCTCCCCTCTAGAAATATACCTGCATTGGTGCCAAGTGCACAAAACTCAGCATAAGCTAGGTTCCACCCAGACAATAAAACACCCGAACGACCATTTGGGTCTATAGCGACATAGTTCCACAACGAAAAACATTGGAGAAAAAAGATTTTTTCCTTCTCACCATCCACCAAGGTTTCTTGTAAGAAGATGACATCTGGGTTAACCTGTTTCAGGAGAAGTTTGAGGGAAGCGATTTTGGTGGGTCCCCCAAACACACAAAGATTAAGGGAGAAAATAATCATAAGGAAACAACAGAGGACGACTGGATTGATCTAAGGTTCGGTCGGGAAATTATATCCGAAAAAGGGTTCAAGGAAGCAGGGCGAATAGTCTAAAAATAATTGTTAGGTTCCAAATTACCAGAGGGAAACTCTCCAAAATGTGCTAGACCACCTGCAGTTTCCCTGGGTTTTTTTTAGGAATACAGGGACATGATTTTTTTTCCTGATGGTCACATTTGAATGGTCTAGAGTTGTTAATATCTTATGAGATTTGTTTGAAATATAAAGGAATGTAGGCGATAAGGTCTTAATGGTCTTTTTCTGTAGATTCAAAGGACTGTTAAAAAAGGAATCGTTAGTGCAACTTTCACCTCCCGTGGGATATACAAGACATTTTGAGATCGCACATCTGACACCTATGGGCTCTGAAGGGACTATTGAATCCACATAAGGGGAGGGAAGGCCTACATATTCAGAACAAAGATGGACAATATCGTTAGAAAAAGGCTTACACAATCCCTCTAACTTAGTTGGGACATCGTTATCCAAATTACCACCTGGGGAAGGGATAGGCTGTGTATCTCCAGGTGAGCATCCTGAACTATTTACAAGACCCACACCTTTTGTTCCTAAACCAGACCGCACACCAGGCTCTTCAAATTTCTTCATAAGAAGGTCCCAAAAGTCACCGAAGATCTCAAGTACCCATCTTTCATTAATTTTTAAATAATCAATCTCATCAGATGAGAGTTTGTTGAAGAAAGATGGAAAGAAGAGCTGCATCTTACCAAGGAAGGAGATTTTGTTGAAAACCTTCGAACCAAAAGTTCTCACTGAGTATTTTGTCACCTCGAGTTGCGCTGGATCTACATTGCGTTCCATTAAATTCATGCAATTTGTTTTAAGGTGTCCAGGTTGCCAACAGGAATGGAAACACAAAGGTTCCTTCTAGAAGTCAAGATGTTTCCTGAGGTGGGTATCTCCGATATGGATATCTGTAACATCTGGAAACCCTCTATCAAGATCAAATTCCACTAGAACCCAGGATAATCGTTTATTACTCCAGCAGAGCAATTGCTCATCGAAGAATATAAACTTCCCTATAGACCAAGTAATGGCTTCGAATATGTTTGCCGATCAGAACTTGATAGGAAAGTTAGGCAGCAACATCCACAGGTACCTTTTCGTGAAGCTCTAAAAAAGTAGGTTAAAACTCAGACAACACCTTTTCAACATTAATATGCCTTAACCAAAAATCCATGGAGAGCCAAGAACCCTTAACAAGTCACCCTCAGATAGAAAATGAAAGACCATCCATTGGTTAGACAGAAAGATAAATCGAGGGCAGTAGCCTACGATAGGATTCCAATGTCATAAAATCCAGTTGAATAGTTGTTGTTTACTCATTCTGGAATAGTAGAATTTTCCAACTAAGGATTTCTCAGCTAAACTTGAAACCCGGTCCATAACAACATCTCTGCCAAGAACACAACTGGATTTTTCTACCCTAACTCTCCAACTCTTAAGCTTACGGTGTGCACAAGCATAGTTACCAGAAGTTTGGTTGCACCTAACCGCAACGTCATCTCGTCCACGATGACAATCCCGTGGAAACCCTAATTCCTAGCCATACCGAGTAAACCTTAACCTAACTGCGGAAACCCTAGCCTCTAAGTCAAAATGTTTTCATAATATTGAATTAATATCGAATTGTTATTCAACTATATTATTTTAATTTCCTATGAACATTTTATAGTGTTTTCATAATAATGAATTAATATCGAATTGTTACTCAATTATATTATTTTAAAAAGATATATTGACTAGTTATAATTAAAGATTAAAAATGCAAATAAACAAGAATAGGTTGTAAGGCTTTTCGAAATTTCAACTTGACAAGTCTTTAGTAATCGACTTAACAAAGTAAATAATTACATAGAAATAGAGCTTGTGATAATTACATAGAATAGAGCTTGTGAGTATTGAAATAATTAGAATTTCATGATTAAGTTATCAATTGGTCTATGCATTTTTTTTTGTTTTTAAGGCTTTTTAAAATTTCAACTTAACAAGACTTTAAATAATCTATTGCGCAAAGTCAGTAAGTACATAGACATAGAGCTTTTGAGCATTGAAATTTTTAGAAATTCATGTTTATCAATTGGTCTATCCATTTTTTGTTTTTTGTTTTTAAGAGAGTTGTAAGTTTGAACTCTTTTGGGATGGAAGGATCAAAGAATTTGAATGATACGGTATGAGAACTCCTTTGAGATGAGGGTCCAAGGCTTTTAATTAGCTTTTCGATACAATGTTTCATCTTAATAGTGTTGTAATTTTGCACTTTGTTTCTTGAATGAATTTTGTTTTGATAGGGTTTAGGAACTTTTTTGGGAGTGAGGATTCAAGGTATTTAATGAATTTTTCAATATAATTTTTTTATGTTTAATATTGTTGTATTCTTGTAATTTTGTTTCTAGGTTTTGCTTGGATTGGATTAGTTGCTCAATTTTTTTTATGTTGTCAAATTATGATCGTGCAAGGGTGTTGGATTAGATTCTTATCTTGTTTGACTTCTTCTAGATTGTTCCCTAATTATATTTCTATATGGGGTTTTAGGAAATAAGGGAAATCTTAATTATTAGAGAACGAGGGAGTTCTCAATAATGATGAAGAATGGTTATATTAATGACCCGAGATTCTTATTTTTCATGAGAAAACATCTTTAAAATTTATACTTCAATTTATCAAATACTTGATTAAATTTGTAAGAAATTTATAATTTATATTCATATTATTATATAATTATGAAAAATGGTTATATTAATGACTTGAGATTATTATTTTTCATGGGAGAACATTTTTAAAATTTATACTCCAATTTATCAAATACTTGATTAAATTTATAGGAAATTTATAATTTATACTCATATTATTATATGTTTGATTCTCTTTAATTTAATTTATTTATTCTTTTAGATAATTTCATACCATAAAGCACCTTCCAATACTAGTTATCAATTTAGAATTCATAACTATACTATATATTTTTTAAACAACAATATATTTTGATGCATTATTCTTTGACAACCCCTTTGCATCTTGAACATAGACCTAATCCTTATTGGACAAAGATGTTGAATCTCCAAAATGGAACAACATAAATTCAAAAGTAATATATATATATATATATATATGACTAAAACAAATGATCATATTTTTTTTTTCATTATGTTTCTCATAAGAAGCAGCATATCCAACACCAGTAACACCAGTAGCATATCCATCACTAGTAGCATCATAGGCATCATCTTATATACTAGATCCAGAAGCAGATGAAGCAACAAGTACAGTAGCTAAGGTAGAAGCACCAACATCAAAGGCATAAGCATCATAGGTAGGAGCATAACTAGGACCAGGTTAAGCAGGAGATTATGCACTCGATGACAAAGTTGGTTAAGTAGTTGATCCAGAGCTAGTATCACCAGTAGTTTATTCAGATGCTCGTGATCCATATTTTGTCTTTAGTGATCCATATCCAGATCAATACCAACAATCTTATTAGAAACAGTTCAAATTTTACAAGTCATATTGGGCACTTAATGTAGTTATTGTCACCTTTGTCATCATTTTTCTATTGAAAATAAAAGAAAGATACTTATATTAAATAATTGATCTGGGTTAGTGCAAGTTAATGATGGCCACTTGTGACATATTAATGGCAATACAAATCTTGAAATACAACAATGTATTGACTTTGAGGGATTATTTGAGGTACAGGTCACACAACTAATTTGAATATGGTGTAAGAAGATGAAATGTAGAAAACTGAATAAACTTTTAGAATATAATTTTTATTTATTTACTTTTGTATGACTATGAAAATCTAGTTTTCCTAACAAAGATATATTACATTTTCTGCAAAATGTAATAAATATGTTTGTGTTAGTGCAATGATTTGGTATCTAAATAATATAATTTCGTGAAACAAATATGTGTACAATTATAAAGAACAATATTTGCTTATGCACAAATATATATTTTAATGTTGATCATAAATTTGTATTTCAACTAAGAAAGTCAATATAGCCCTAAAATTATGAGGTCAAGTGTTAAGTGTTAAGGTACAATTTGAAAACCTTAATAAAAACATTTTTTTAGATTGTAAATCTCAATATATAGTAATAATAAT
>ML782602.1:724968-739063 GCA_009831015.1 Picea engelmannii | reverse complement strand
TGATGAAAAGTTACAATGAGAACACAAGAGCTCTATATTTGATAATTTGGATATCTATCAAGACAAAAAATAAATAAAATAAAAGAAAATGATGTTATGCTTTATAAAAAGGTATATGTTTATAATATGCAAGAAAGACATATATTTCTGTGTAGATTCATCATAAGTGAATAAATGTATCATATTAAAAATGTAGTAAAAAATAGATATATTGATTGGAATTTGGAAAAATGAAGTTTACTAGTTTATACATCCACACACCATTAATTTAGTCATTTTGAAACTAAATCCAAAGAAACTAAGTCAACGAACATCCAAGTGAATATTTATGATTTATTCAATTTTTTTTTCAATTTCAAAAAATGTTCATGTGTACAATAACATGCACATGTTATAAAAGTATAAATAAACATATGATTTATTCGATTTTTTTTTCAATTTCAAAAATTTTTCATGTGTACAATAACATGCACATGTTATAAAAGTATAAATAAACATAGATTTTTTTAAGGATGGTAATTTTGTCATAAATTTTTATCTTGATTTCTATTTTTGTGTTTTTTGGATCATTGGAAATATTTTAGATATTTGAAAAACATGGTATTTCCACATAAGTCGAATAACTTAAGCAATCGTCCATATAAACAGATCAAAGAACAATACATCAATATATTACATGATTAAAATCCTTAAAGAGGGAAATGGTTCATGGCCCCAACCAATGTAACCACTTAAGGAAAATATATTGATGCAAAAAAAAAATTTTTTACATATGAGTTCCTCAAATTGATCATCAACAAATGACCTTTTGTGTTATTTAAACATAGATCATCAATCAATTGGGTGTTAAGATATGCATCAATATAATCATTAGTATCAAGGAGAATACAAAACATTAGATAATTTTATGTATAGAACATATCGTGACCATCAAATTACATAACTACAAATGTGATCCACGACGGTCTTTGTAACCAAGAAAAACTGATCACCTCAGATTCTGATGAAAGTGGCTCCATTGTAAAGAGCTCGATGAGAGATTTATGACGATACTTGAATGGGCTCAAATGAAGTATGTATGAAGAATTTATCATAGTTTGAATTTTTGGGCCCACATGACAAATTGTTGCAGCGATGCCACATTGAAGTACAGACGGTACGGTCAGATGATGCGGCAACATCGCATATGGGAATGTGGCTTCCAGGTGGACAGTGCAGAATGTACGATAGGCCTGACTATGCAATACATGATGACGTGGCATGTACGAATTGCTTATGGGCACTGTACAATGGATGACATGGACACTGACTGTGGAGCTAACTATGCAAGGTGACTGTGTGTTTTATGGGGCCGATACTTGGGCCAGTCAGAGGTTGCCATGTGGCAACCCCATCCAGGTGGACAGTACAAAATGTACGATAAACCTGATTGTGCAATACATGATGATGTGACATGTACGAATTGCTTATGGGCACTGTATGATGGATGACATGGAAACTGACTATGGAGCTAACTGTGCAGGGTGACTGTGTGTTTTATGGGGCCGACACTTGGGCCAATCAGAGGCTGCCATGTGGCAACCCCATTTCAGACCAAAAAAAGTCTAGAAACTCCGATTTTGAATACGAAGGGAATCAAACCCTCAACCAATATGGTAACAACCACCGGGACATGACTTAATATGGTTAACGGCGAATATGTTATCTAAAGTGTATATTATAATGAAGTTTTAAAAGAGGGATCTGTGGGGCTTGACCCCACGACCTACGCCAAACTACCAATTCCAAATAATATCGTATGTAACCAATAAACTATGGATCCGACTTGTTTGGGCTAACGAAATATTTAATTTTATTGTTGTCACCATACTATACCCCAAATGGGTAGGCCGCCCACATACATAATCGTCTAACTATTTGTTTATGTTTTAAATGGCATGGAATCAAAATTTGTTTTGCTTACCATATATTATATGGTTAATACAATATTTTTATTTGCTCTTATAAACACACGAACATATATTAAATGGTTAATATAAATATTTCAATATGGTTATTATATAATATATGGTTATATACCATATATTCCATATCCCATTTAAATTGGATCGAATCTACACTTGACCATCGACCCGCTGGTATAAAACGAAAGGCATTTTTTCCATTAGCCATTTAGAGTACATGGTTCATTTTGGTAAAAGAATTGATGTTGTGATTTCTTTATATGTAGAAGTTCATCCCTACATATAACTTTGGAGAAATGCATGTGTAAGCAGAATGGTAGAGAGTGGAGAATTGATCCCCTTAATTGAGAGAGTTTGTAAGCCCCTTCATTGGGAGAATTGAGCCCCACTTGGGAGAAGTTTTTACCCTGAATCAACCTTGCATTGAGAGATAATTTCATCTCCACATTGGGAGAGGATTGTAGCCCTTTTTTTATCTCCAAATGAGAATAAACCTTTCTTGGGAGAAGACATAAGAAAATGGTTCATTGTTGGAGCGGACCCAAAGACGTAGCACAAGATGGGTGAACTCTATTACCAATTTGGTTTTCTCTTGTCTCATCATTATTGTTTATGCTCTTTATTTTCATAAATTAAACTTTCTAAAGTGTATCAAGTTATGATTATGGAGACTAAAGTAAATTAAGAAATTTGAAGTTAGTGTCACATAGAATTTAAGTGCCTAATTCTGGATCAAGTGGTATCAAAGCAGGTTGTGTTAGTCTCTATTTATTGCAGTTTGAAGAGCAGGTTGAAAAAGGACAAACATGGGAAAAGAATTGAAGCGAGAATGGATTCAAGAACCTGAAGAGATCAACCAAAGTATTCAGGGAGAGAATGTTGAGTTGATAAGGTTGTTTCACATATCGGAAGATGAGAAGTGAAAGTTGCAACTTCAGTTACAATCCACGAAATAGGATTTGGTAAAGCTTAAGAGTGTGGAAGGATTAAAGAAACTATCCATCACACCAGATCTAGAAACTGTATCTGAGGTATGCAGTAGAAGCAATTCTTCAATTTCACATTCTTCCCATCAAGATGATTCTTTTGGTGCATTTGAAAAGCATACTAAAGGTGTTGGGTTGAAATTATTAATGAAAATGGGATATGAAGGAAAAGGCCTTGGAGTTAATGGCCAATGTATAGTTAATCCCATAGAAGTGATAGAACGACCTCATTATGTAGGATTGGGTTATGGAAAAGAGGAAGTTGGAGAATGCTCCAAAACAATGAAAGCAATAAATTATTCAAGTGATGAGTCTAAGTCAGTGAAGAAAAAATGCTCGCAAGTTGATGGTGCATCACACCATGATAGTGATAGTGATCGCAAGTCATCTCCAAAGAGAGATGAGCGTTTCAAAGGATGAGCTAAGTCAATTTCTCCTCATCAAATTTGCACTAAAGACAACCATGAAAGGTATAATGGTCATGGTTACTTAAAATATTTCTTTGAATATAAGAATAATAATCATGTAATCCAAAACTTGTGGAATAAGTATCCTTGTATGTTTTTTCATTCACATAGCCATTGTGTGGCCAAGTGTTGGAAGAGACAAACTTTGTACAGGAAAGTCATGTCAACCAGGAAGGAGACAATACACAAAGATAACTATCCAAATTGAAATGTGAACAAGGACAAGAGCTATTGCACTCATTGCAATATGAGTGGACATTGGATTGAGAAGTGTTGGAAGATGCATCCATATCTTTGTGCAAAGTAGGGAAATAAAGCTATGCAAGAACCCACAAAGAAGGAGAAGTATTGGAAAAAAGTTGTGCAATCACCCACAAAGAAGGAGAAGTATTGGAAGAAATTTGTGCAATCACCCACAAAGAAGGAGGTTGCAAATGTAAAAGTGGAGCACGGAATAACAATCCATGAAGTAGTTCGTGAAGATGATCAACTAAAGAAAAATAATCTATTAGCCTAGTTGGGGAAGAAATGGTCAGCCTATTTGAATAGTTGATTGTTGAAAATTTTGTAAACCACATGTTGTATGAAATCTCAAGAAGGGATAATTGTAAACTTGGCGACCTGTTATAACATCACTTATATGCAACATAGTGATTTTATACATTTTTTGAGTCGCAAAGAGAATGAGAGTATGTAAATCAGAGAGGTGAGTCAAAACCCTATATGTAAACTTTTGGTGGACCAAAAGTTATTTTTGTGGGGAGGTTTGATCCATGAGGATATTTCTAACCAAGAAAAATTGACCATCTCATATTTTGATGAAAATGGCTCCATTGTGAAGAACTCGACGAGATCTTTTCGACGATACATGAACGGGATCAAACAAAGTTTGTATGAAGAAGTTATCACAGTTTGAATTTTTGGGGCAACATGCAGAATTATTGTAGGGGTACCACGTGACATCCCCATAGACTTCCATGAGGAAGTATGGATGGTATGGACAGATGATGTGGCAACATTACAATTGGGCATGTGGCATCTAGGTGGACAATACATAATGTACTTCAGGGCTGCCTGTGCAGTACATGATGACATGACATGTACAAATTGCTTACGTGGCACTGTACGAAGGATGACGTGGAAGTTGACTATGTAGGGTGACTGTGTGGTTTATGGGGACGACACATGGTCCAATCAGAGGCTACCATGTGGCAGCCCCATTTGGGCCAAAAGGGTCTAGAAACTCCGATTTTGAAGTCGAAGGGAATCAAACCCCTGACCAATAATGCAACAACCAACAATTTTGACCGATGTGCTACTGACATGACTTAATATGGTTAACGAGGAATATGTTATTTAAAGTGTATATTATAACGGATTTCATAAATAGGGGTCCATGAGGCTTGACCCCACAACCTCTGCCAAACTATCCATCCCAAATCATAACATATGCAACTAATGCACCACAGATACAATTTGTTTGGGAAAACAAATATTTTATTTGGATTTTTGTCTCCATACTATACCCCAAATGGGTAGGCCACCCACATGCATACTTGTTTAATATGTTTATGTTTTAAATGGCATGGATTCAAAATTTGTTTTGTTGACCATATATTATATGGTTAATACATGTTTAATATGTTTATGTTTTAAATGGCATGGATTCAAAATTTGTTTTGTTGACCATATATTATATGGTTAATACAATATTTTGATTTGTTCTTATAAGCGCCTGACCATATATTATATGATTGATATAAATATTTCAATATGGTTATTATATAATATATGGTTATATACCATATATTCCATATCCCATTTAAATTGGATCGAATATACACTTGATCATCGACCCATTGGTATAAAACCAAAGGCATTTTTTCCATTAGCCATTTAGAGTACATGGGTCATTTTGGTAAAAGAATTGATATTGTAATTTATTTATATGTAGAATTTCATTCCTACATATAACTTTGGAGAAATGCATTTGTAATCCAAATGGTGGCAAATCGAGAGTGGAGAATTGAGTCCCTTAATTGGGAGAGTTCGTAAGCCCCTTCAATGGGAGAATTGAGCCCCACTTGGGAGAATTATTCAGTCTCTATAAAGGGGAGAATAAATCCCACATTGGAAGAGGATTGTGGCCCTTTTTGTAAAGGAGAATCAACCCCTACTTGGGAGAAGAAATAAAAAAACGGTTCATTGTTGGAGTGGACCCGAAGACGTAGCCCAAGATAGGTGAACTTCGTTACCAATTTGTGTGTCTCTTGTCTCATTATTTTTTATTCTCTATATTTCCATAAACTAATCTTTCTAAAGTGCATCAATTTATTTTTATGGAGACTAAACTAAATTAAGAAATTTGAAGTTAGTGCTACATAGAATTTAAGTCCCTAATTCCGGATCAAAATTCATCCTAAGGAAGCACACTAAAGAAACATGGTTTACCTAAAGACACATTAGACCAAGTTGATCTTAACTAAATACTAAGTGTTTAAATATCATATCATCCCCCCTTAAGAACAATTTGGGATATGATTGAAGGATTTACAAAGGTGAAGCAGAATGATGAATTAGAGCCTATTTCCCCTTAATGACAACTTCTTAAATTCCTAAGATAGATTGAAGTTTGGAAAACTTCACTTCTTTAAGAGACTTTGTGAAAATGTCTACAACTTGATCATCTATAGGGAAAAAGAGAATTTCAAGAACATGACTGTGAATAAGCCTTATGATGAAGTGCATGTGTAAATCAATATGTTTGCTATGCTAATGTTGAATTGGATCTTTTGTGAGCTTGATGGCACTTTGGTTGTCACACCAGATTGTAGTCAGATGTTATTACCGAAATCTAAACTCTAAAAGGATCTATCAAAGCCACAAGGCTTCTTAACTTGCATTAAATTCTTCTTGATACTCTGCTTCTACTAAATAAAGAGAAACAGCTCGTTGCTTCTTACAAGTCCAAGTAAAAAGTTTGAAACTAAGAATAAAATCATAACCTAAAATAGACTTCTGATCATCAGGGTCATTATCCTAGTAATCAGTGAAACCAACCAACAAAGGCGTCCCCCTTGAACTTTAATGTATCCCAAACTGAATTCTACCCTAGATATAAGGAAGTGTCCTTTTTGCTTCTTTCCAATGGCTCTCATGGGGTGTTTGCATATACTGGGAAACAAGACCAACTAAAAAGTATATATTAAGATAGGTATGAGTCAAATATAAAAGGCTACCAACTAACTAATGGTACAGAGTGGCATCTACTTCCAGTGTAGTATATGGAAGCAAGTTTGACTAGAAGGGAGATGAGGCTGGTTTACAATATTCCATGTGAAAGTGGCAAAGAGGATCACATGCATACTTAGACTGGGAAATGGAAATTATTTCCTTGGTTTGCAATACTTAGAGGGCCCCAAAGAAAATTTTAGGGGATAAATTTCACCCATGGGATAATTTTCCATGTTTTTTTCCAAAAAAAGATTCATTGATTTCCTTTATTTTATTTTATTACTATGAAATGATTCACCCAAATTCTATAGGATCAAAGTATTTTACTCTAAAAATTGCCAAAATTTTCTAGAAATTATATAAAATATTTAGAATATGAAATTTTTTACAAAAATATCGCCAAACATTTTATGGTTGGGGTTTTAAGAATTAGTAAGTTTCACCAATATTTCTATACTTTAAGATAATTATGGATCCTTAAAATTTCCATGTTGGAGGCCAAGGAAAAAATGAAAATAAACTAAGTTTCTCATTCCAATTTCTTCTTAAGGCTAGATTTCATGGTTTAAAAGTTTGTGGGTCACTACTAGTGAGAATAGGATCATCAACATAAAGAAAAAGTATTATGATATGGTTACCTAATTTTTTGGTATAGACATTGGTGTCAGGACAACATCACTACAAGGGGAACACCTTGTAGCAGAGGTTTTTATGGAACCTCCCTGAAAAAATTATCCCTTCTCTGTTTACAGTGGAGGCAAGTGGCTAGAGGTTTTTTAGTGGTGCACATGTAAGGTACAAATGTCCTGCTATGCACACAATACAAACACCCCAGTGCTTCAAAATGAAGGTGCATCATTATCCGCCATAAATAAATAATACAGCGGAGGCGAGCAACTGAACGTTTTAGCAAATGTTTTTTTCTTTGGTGCTTTTGTTGTATTTGGGCACATCTATGCTCACATAAACATAATTCCCCAGTGCTAAGAAATTAAGATGCATTGTTATCTTCTATATGAAAAATAAAATACAAAACATTTATCCTCTATAAATGTGATGCCCTGGTGTGTACCATTATTTGACACACCGAAGAATGGTAAAAAAAAAATAAAAATCCTTGCCATATCGATTTTCACTATTACACCTAATTTTGCGCTTCTAACCTGTCCAAAAAATCATCGGTGCTCACTCTCCTTCCATGATCAACACGTTTTTAGTTCTCTACAGTTAGTTTGATAGCCCCACCAATAGATTCCACACATTTCCAAATTTTGGAAAATATTGCAATTTTTCCTTTCTTATCTATGGTGCAACCATGCATTTTTGGGAGAGAAGACACCAAGTAAAACATTTATCACCTTGTTATTTTCATTTTCATTGCATTAAAATTTGAAGCTTGAAATTTAGTCATTTTTATAATTTGTTTATTCTACGTGACATGTTTAAATGATTCGGCTTGCCCTAGACGTTAGTGCATCCTATGAATTTACATGAATCCCCACTCATGAAGTGTATATGATAAATAAATGCATTGGTTACATTCATGGAATTATACCGATACAATATCAAAAAATTAACATAGTGGTGTGTTATATTGAATTCCCTGTAAATGTTGTGTTATAAAAAAACAACACATTAGTTAACAAAACAATATTGCTCTAAAAAAATGGAGCATCGGTGAATTCTATTAATTGATAGCACCACTCAGTTTTCCATAACAATTTTTTGGCCTAGCAGTGCATCAAATTCAATAAAATGCACCGGTGTTGCATATTGCAAGGCACTCGAAAAAATATATAATAATTTACCATAACGGTTCGTCTTATGGGATGCCTCATTACCGGTGTGTTCTAAGACAAACATACCAGTAAAGAAACACAAAAAATTAGAAAAATGAAATGTTGATACATTCAATTAAAAAAAATGCATTGGTGTTGTTAATAGAGTGGCATCATGACAAATATTTAAAAATGTATCATAGTAGTGCGTCTTCTAAAACACACCCATTACCATTGCATCATAAAAGACAATGCACCACTAAAAAGATGTTCGTTCTCCAAGGAACGTAGAGTATCAGTGCTTTTCATATAAAAAATCACATCACCTGGTTTATCAATCAAATAATTTAACAAAGCAGTGGGTTCCATAGAACCAACCACACCGCATCGTACATAACATATGTAAAATGACATAGTAGTGCGTCTTGTTAGACGCCCCATCATCGATGCATTCAAAAACAAAACACACAACTATGTGTATATCAGTGCTCGACTAACAATGAAGAATCAATACGTTATACTTAACACACCACTTTTCGATTCTTTGTGTCTAATATGGAGCACCGAGAATGGTGCTTCTTTATTTTTGTAATAGCACTGATTACTTTTCCACTTTTTTTTTTGCAAACAGAAACTAGTTTCAATGTTTGATAAACAAAAATTAGTTATATGTGTGTGTGTGTGTTTTATACTTTCAATTTGTTTTATCTATATATATGCACCTAAAAATAATTTTATGTGGATCAAAGATGATGACAACGACAAGCGCAGGAGAAACAATAGCAACAACTAGAAGAAAAACAATTTAATTCACAAAATATGTATGCAAAACTCCACAATTAAATTTTACGAAGTCAAAAAAAGGGTCACTCTTCAGTGCCTCTAGTAATTTAGTGCATCGACTCGATCCTCTACCAATCCCTTAGTGCTCTGACTCACATATCCTCTTCCGTGGGCCACTCGATTTTCTCCAAGATACCGTCCTCATCATTCCTGTAGCCATAATATGAATGGTTGTCAACTTGCTTGTAAATAAAATACCTACAACTCCTCTTCTTTGCCTTGAGGGGTCTTATTGAATGGATTTTTGAGGTTGGGGAGGAATTTCGTAGCCCTAAAGTATCTATAATTGGGGCCTTGAAGTATCTATAATTTGGGCCCTTTCCAATTGCACCGAACACATCAACCTTGTTCCCTTCCAAGACTATGATCTTGGCCCCTACATTAGAATAATTAGGACTCCCAATATCTACGATAAGAGCTTCCCAGTGCCTCTTTGAATTAATCAACAACAAAGGAATCCTAGTGGATGTCTTAATTATAATATCGTGTCAACCTCAAGAATAACCTAAGGTCCATATTGTATATTTAATAGAAGTTAAGAAGCACATTTGGAAAAACAACTAATGATCCATAAGCTTTGCTATCATTCCTTATCGCTAAACATTAAGCATTTCCTTGGCATAAACTTACTCCTCCATGAGATCCCCTCTCGTGTATTTACTAAGAAGCTCATGTTTCTTCTTCTCCACTACCATGTGCTCAATCAGTTTCTCATATGGAAGGGGAACATGGGTAACAAACTCTCTCTTTCTATATTGATGGTTTCCCTTGTCCTTATTTACCATTTCTTCTACCACATCTTCCTCTTCCTTTAACAAGATATACTTAAAGTAAATGACCTATCCCCTCTTGATCGTCAACTTGGCCTCCCTCTTGACATAATCGATCCTCTCCCACTCCCTCAACACTTTGGCATGCATATTCTTCTCCGCGATTTGCTCGAATTTCTCCAAGATACCGTCCTCATCATCCATGTAGCCATAATAAATGGTGTAAATTATCTTGTAAATATCATACCTAGACCTCCTCTTATTCTCCTTGAGGGGATTATCGAATATCTCTTTAACGTTGGAGTGGAATTTCACAGCACCACTTGTATAATTGGTTTCTATAATATTGTAACATGCCATCTTCCATCAAGTAATTGTACAAGTGGAGATGAGAAATTCATCCATGACGTCAAAGAGCTATTTGATAATCCCCCCAAGGAAAATAAGAGGAGGTCTAGGTATGATATGTATGAGCGAATTGATGCCAATTATTATGGCTAAAGGGATGATGTGGATGGTATCTTGGATAAATTCGAGCAACCTATGGAGAAGGATATGTGGGCCATAGCATTGAGGGAGTGGCATATGATCGATTTTGTCAAGCGGGAGACCAAGTTGACTATTAAGAGTGGAGAGGATGTTGTTGTTAAGATGATCCTTTTCTAGGAAGAGAAATATGTGGTGGAAGAAACGGGAGAGTAGGATAAGGGAAACCAATAACAGAGAGAGTGAGAGTTTGTTTTCCATGTGCCCCTTCCATATGAGAAATAAATCAAGTGTATGGTTGTGGAGAATATGAAACATGATATTATTAGTAAATACACAAGTGGGGATCTCATGGAGGAACAGACTGAGGCCAAGGAAATGCTTATAAATATTTAGAGATAATGCATGTTATAGAAGCTTATGGATCAACGATTGTTTTTCCAAATGTGCTTCTTAACTTCTATTAAATATACAATATGGGCCTTATATCATTATTGAGGTTGACACAGTATTATTATTAAGACATCTACTAGGGTTCCTTATTTCCTGATCAGACCGAATGGGCATTGGGAAGCTCTAATCATAGAGCTTGGAAGTCCTAATTATCCCAAAGTAGGAGCCAATATGATGGTCTTGGAAGGGAATGAAGTTGATGTGTCTGGTGCCACCGGTAAGGTTCTTGGTTAAAAATACTTCATGGATACAAAATATCTCCCCGATGTTAAAGAGTTATTCGATAAGGCCCCTAAGTAAAAGAATAAGAGGTGTAGGTATGCGACTTACAAAAAATTGACACTAGTTCATATTATGGCTACATGAATGACAATGATAGTATCTTGGAGAAATTCGAGTGGTTCGTGGAGGAGGAGATGCGAGCCATAGCACTGAGGGAGTGACAGAGGATCAAATCGTGTGATAAATTATGAGAGGCACCAAAGATTTATTTCCTCTATAAAGAACAACCTATGCAAAAATTTAATTATGGAGCTTTGCATATGTACTTTTTCAATTAAATTTTTTGTTCATGATTTTTTATGTAACAACCACACTGCTCAAAGGGGTTGGATCCAATGATGGAAAGAGAGGAGTTTTTCATTGTTCGGAAAGGTTCAATTCCCACAAGGGCCTAACTTGAATCCATGGGGAAACCTTGAGGTAGTGGTCTAATTTGTGGTTGCACGGAGATATATTCTAGTAAATAGTATCGTGATCAGCGCACACATAAGTGGATCAAATCCCACCCCCATGTCCTTCAAATTAAAAAAATTCAAATATCGATAGAGCAATCGATTTTGATGGGCCTCGTTCTACATGGCAACCCAGGTTTGAAACCAAATGCTATAGGGAGGACAAAAACTCCAGCCATGATAAGGGTTGGTGTGGCCCAGGCCAGGTGCGATCCTCGGGTGATTTTGATGGCTTAAATACCCCTAAGTCATGGTTTCTCAACCACAAGCTAGTCCCTCAATTCACCAACATGCTAGCAAACAAAAACAAATGTAACAAGCACACTTGTGTGCTTTCAAATGCACTGGTGCACTATAAACAATATATCACACATGTATATTGTGTTTTTTCAAATCATGCTGATGTTGTTGTTTGATTTATAAAATGTATTATGAGTACACTAATGATTTATTTATTTTTAAATTAAATTTGAGATGTATCACTCGTTAGAATTTAGAGTTGTCATATATATAATGTTTAACTTTAGTTTTATGAAAACGTTTACTTTGGATTGTGATTGCAAAAACTTATAACCATTAATGTCATATAATGCTTAATTTTTCTTCAAGGTGAATTGTTTTTTGTCCAACAAGATACAATATGTTGATTAAAAATGTTTACAAAGAAAAATACATAAATATGATGAGTGAAATGATTCTGATTTGAATAATTATGTATTTTTCATATATTGTAATAATAACATTATGATATAATTATTCACTAATAATAATGATGATGTAATAGTAATGTTATTTTACTACTTTTTATTATTCAAAGGTTACAAGACAAAGCTATAATATAATCCTCTACTAAAATCACAATTATTATATTTAATTTTTCTAAAGATTTTATTAGTTTATATTATTCAACTATTATAATATATTAAATTTATTTAATTAAGTTTAAATTATGAAATATAAAGAATATGTAATAATAAATTTTGATCTAAACACTTTCGATGAAATGATTTTACAAATTTTAACTCTATTACTAATTTTATGAATCTTCTATTAAAAATGTATGCATAAGTATGTAAGTATTAGTTCAATCTTCTATTAAAAAAATATGTTAAGTATTGCATTTCATTGATTTTGTATTAACATGCATGCAAATATTGGATTTGATTAATGAATGAAAAAAATAATTTGAATAAATACTCTTATGAAATGTTATTTTTCATTTATTTTATTGATAACTTTATAGTGATTGTTTATAATTAAATTTATAATTGTTATATTTAAAAAAATTATTATAATTATAATTATTATATTGCCTTTGGCAGTATATAATATTCAATTTGTTTTGAATTTTACATTAGTTCGCTTTGACTTTAAAATTTTGGGCCAAATCTGATGTTGAACGAAAGAAATGGAAAAAAATAATTTTTTTATAACAAAAAACTTGTTTTTCTGATATGTGATTCGTCAAAAAGTTTCATGTGTTATTTTAAACTTCATGTGGTTCGAGGTTCACCATTAATGGTAAAATTAAAATTCTGTCTTGTTGCTATATCTTCGTATGTATGTAAATCGATTCAGCCTATGCCGCCGACTACTGTTTGATGTATCTCTTGGGGTAGCCACTCAATAAAGATACTTTCCTTCCACCTTCCTCTCACTTCTGCCACCTTGGAACTTGAGGAATTCCTTTAAATTGCTTGTGATGATTCATCCCCATACCAGGAACACATATTTTAAACTACATTATACAGAAAAAAAAAATAAAAAATCCACAAAATAAAATCATGATAGTTGCCTTCCATGGCCGATGCATATGGATACAAAAAAATATTCACGACATCCGCCATGAAAGTTTCCATTCCTGTGACTAGATTTCTTTACTATGGTCGCCCATTTCTCAGCCGACCTAAACATTCATCAAGGCTTCCATAGCCAAAGAAATGGAGGTTACGGTACTAGGCTCCCCCATTCATTACATTATTGACCAGTTTAGCGACTGTAATTAGTCTGTCTGTGAGTTGAATGACGTGGTCCAAGAATTATGGCAGTCATTGTCACTGGCGGGACAATCATGGATTTTGGAAACTTTGAAAAACTAAAAATTGTCTTACAGTTAATTATTCGATCGTCAAGAATTATTGACAACAAAGGCATTGTCTAAGCTTGTATTCCCAAGTATCCCAAGTATCAATACGTTTGAAAGTAGACCCATACTTTCTGACATGTTCCACTTCATCTCATTCCCATTTCGACTCGATTCTTCATTCCACTTTTCCAAAGAATGTTTATATTTTCATACATTGAACTACATATAATTATAATTAGGAGGCAATAGAAGTAACTTTGCTACACTTGTTAAATATGAAAACAAAATCATTAA